>JAOSBO010228869.1:0-34550 GCA_027563915.1 Erythroxylum rotundifolium | reverse complement strand
AGACTTTATTAAACAAAAAATAGAAATCATGTTCCTTAAAATCATTGGTATGTAATAAAAATTCTCCAAATATAACCTATTACCACTAGGAAAGTCCAAGATAACTACTCCCACTGCTTCTGCTGAAACATAGGATCCATCTACTATCTTGACTTGAAACTAGCCTTTAGGTAGTCTTTTCCTTTGCTGGAACCCCTGCAAGGAATTGCAAACATGGTTAGTGGCTCTTGGATCTAATATCTAAGAATCAAATAAATCTGCCACATTTCTAGTTCCTAACAAACTTAGGAAACCCCTACTTTGTTTGCTTATGAGGGACTCAAGGTAGACTAGACAATTTCTTTTTCAATGGCCTATCTCATCACAGTGGAAACACTTTCCCTTGATGTTTTCTTTTCCTTATTTTTCATAGGATAAGCTTTGACCCTTATTTAGGCCTTCTTTTTCATTAGACCCTTCTTCTTTTGCTTGCTGTTACCCTTGGGCTTAGAAGAAGATGCTACATTAGCTTCTGGCCCATGAGCCTTGATATTCAATATCTCCTCCATGCTATGGAGGGTATTCATCAACTTACTCAAGGTGTAATCCTTACTATTAAGCTCATAGTCCAACTTAAACTGCTGAAAAGAAGAGTTTAAGCTTTTGATGCACATAATCATCTGCGTGTCCAAATCCATATTCTCCCCAAGCATCTCAGCCTCAGTGATTGCAAAGATTACCTTAAGCATGTAATCCATTACCTTAAGCATGTAATCCTGCACTAGTTCACCAGGTTTTTGTTTAAGATTGTGAAAGGTTTGGATAGCTTTCACTCTTACAGATCTGGTCCTCACACCAAACATTGCACTAGCAGTTTTCATACAAGCAATTTGCTTTTCCAACATGCCGCTGACAAAAGCTAGAATATAACACTTAGTAGTTTTAGCAACGCTCTGCCATCATTCATGTTGTTGGACTTGCTGAGGAGTTGAATTTTCACCCAGAGGTACAGGCTCATTTTCAATTAATACCTATGAAATTTGTTTATATTGAAGAACAATGTCTTGGTTATGTCTCCATTCATTAAAATTCTCTCCATTTTCCAATTTGTTATTTGTTAAGAGCAAAGTAAGTGGATTCCTTTTGTGGTGATTATATCTGAAAATATAAATAATTAAAACATGAGCATACTAGTCAATAATATTGGAACTTTGTATAAAATCATGATGCATGTATACGTGATGATAGATTTAAGAAAACTTAAAAAACAATTAAATCTTTATACGACAGTTACTTTTCTTATCTACAATAGACTAAGTAATGGTAGGCCATCTTATCTATTAAAAGAAAAACTGGGACCCTCCCACTAAAAAAAACTACCAAGCATCTTCATGCTTAATTTTTAAAGAAGTGTCATAATTTGGTCCATACTTTTACCAACATAGCTACGGTGGGCAAGTTATTGATAAAATATGTTGAGTATGTAACCATTTGATTCATCCACTAAAGGTACTTGCAAATCATACCTGGGTGGGAGGTCACATTTGCTACCAATAAATGGACTTATCCTTAAGGAGACCCAAACCATGCAAGATCTAGCTTATTAACTAAATGTCATTCCACTAAAGACAATTAGTTGAACTCTTGAATTATTAAATATTACAAGAACACATATTTCAAATAAGATTTCCAATTGCAAACCCTATTATAAACCTTATTATAGCCACCTGCACAATAAAGGGTAAAATTATCATTTTGCCCTTATATTGGCTTTCCTTCTAGATATCCCATTTTACTCTAGATATCTCATCTTGGTGTTAAGACTTGATGGGTAGCTAGTCCATCAAACTACTGGAACTAGTTTAATCACCAATTTCCATTAAACATCTAGAAGTGATGATATCACTATAAACTCTTTATTTGAGTAAATGTTCCTTTAAACATGTTCCAATTAATAATTCCAACATGCAGGCACTATATTAATACTTTGTAAAAATCTATTCCGATCATATCAAGAATTATATTGAAACATATATGAGTTCACCACTCATCAAGATTGTGGTCCATAATAAATGAATGCTCAAGTTGTATGTTTTAAGATTAAAGTAACGACCCACTTTATTCTTAAAACCTACTTTATTCTAGATTCATTTAATAGTGCCATTATCAATAGTCAACTACTATCATGATATGAAACTCATAATTCCTTCAAAGTGAACTCCTTTACTTATTTGGAGATAAATCGCAACACTACAGTCTAAACCATAATCAAGTGACCAACTTGATTATTCAACTATGAATCCATTATTTTAGATTCTTACAATATATATGTTTCTTATACATCTCTATGTATATGTATATTACTTACAAAAGAATCTCGGTACCTTATGACCAGATATATAATGCTCATAAAATACAAACTCTTTCATTTTTATTAGTAATAAATATTTTCAGTACAAAACTATAACTTGAAGAAAATTAAGTTATAAGTAAATACACTTGCTTTCCAGTGCACTATATTTACATAACTCCAACAGAGATAACAGTTGAACCTTCTGACACAAAATGTTCATAGGTCAAGTAGGATATGTAATGTTCTAAAGAGATATGAAATTCTCGTAAGTGAACAAAATGATGCATTGCTCATAGAAGATGAAGAGCCTACAACTTATGAAGAGGCTTTGAAGAGTTCAAAATCTTAAAAATGTCTTCAAGCCATGAAGTTCAAAATGGATTCCGTGTTTGAAAACCAAGTATGGAATTTGGTTGACCCACATGAAGGCCTAAAACCTATAGGGTGCGAGTGGATTTTTAAGAAAATTGACAATGATGGTAATGTGATTACCTATAAAGTGAGGCTAGGTGCTAAAGGATATCGTTAAAGATAAGGAGTTGACTATGACGAGATATTTAACCCTATAGCCATGCTTAAATCCATTTGAACACTCCTAGTCATTGCTACTCATTATGATTATGAAATATGGAAAATGGATATGAAGATCTTCCTGAATGGAAACCTAGTTGAGGATGTGTATATGATACAACCTAAGGGCTTCATATCCAAAGATGGAAAAAAGGTATGCAAGCTTCAAAAATTGATTTATGGATTGAAGCAAGCATCTAGAAGTTGGAATATTCGATTTGATGAGACAATCAAAGAGTTTGGTTTCTCATAAAACCATGATGAACCTTATGTATACAAGAAGGTTAATGGGAGTGCTATCATATTCTTTATGTTATATGTGAATGACATATTACTAATAGGAAATGATGTCTCAAGTTTGCAATCAGTAAAAATTTTGTTGTCCCAGAATTTTTCCATGAAAGACCTTAGAGAAACAACTTATATATTAGGAATAAAGATCTATAGAGATAGATCAAGTTGCCAGGCTTTCATAGTTGACATACATGGATAAAGTACTAAAAAGGATTAGCATAGAGCAGTCTAAGAGAGGGTTTTTTTTTCCTATGACTCATGGGATAAAACTCTCAAAATGTATGTGTCCCAGGATGTAAAATGGGAAGCCTCATATGATGATCCCATATTCATCAGCAATACGATTAAATTATATGTTATGTTATGTACAGGACTCGATATATCGTATGCTCTAAGTGTTACAAGCAGATATCAACTGGATCCTACGGAGTGTCATTGGGTGGCTGTCAAGAATATCTTAAAGTACTTGAGAAGGACTAAGGATTTATTCTTCATATATGGAAATGGAGATCTCGTAGTGAGAAGACATATGGATGCTATTTTTCAATTTGACTAGGACGACTGTAAATCCCAATCAAGTTATGCTTTAACACTGAATGGTGGAGTAGTCATTTGGAAGAGTTCCAAACAAGAGAGGGTTGCAGATTTAATGACGGAGTCAGAGTACATTGCAACTGTGAAAGCGACAAAAGAAGTTGTTTGGATCAAGAAGTTAATTATGAAACTTGGAGTGGTTCCAAGTATTGTAGACCTAATACTATTGTATTATGACAACAATGGGGCTATTGCTCAAGCCAAGGAACCAAGGTCCATCAGAGGCTCAAGCACGTACTAATGAGATATCACTTGATCAGGTAGATAATTGAAAGAGGTGATGTGAAGATAGAGACAGTGCCTACAGATCAGAAAATCTTTGATCTAAGCCACTTCCTCAAATGAAATTTAATTCTAGTGTACTCGCTTATGGTATTAGTTACAAAGGCAATTGGCTTTAGTGAAAGTGGGAGATTATTTGCGTAGTGCTTTAAAGACAATCACCTTTAACACTTTTGTACAAAATTTATTTGATTAATAAAGAGAAAGGTAATTTTCATTAATTTGATGTTCATTTATATATAAATTGATGTCAATCTTAAATTGAATTAATGAAATCCATGATACAAAATATAACAAGAAGGAAATCATGATGAGATCATAATAATGAGATGCCTATCATGTGCAATTATATTACTATCTAAATAATCCCTATTCATAGGATTAATAAGACAAGATATTATTAATCCAGATAAACTACCACATGTTATACTCCTTGATTTGATCAAGCAGTGAATCTCGTAAAATGTAGGTGTGAGATGTTTAGAGTTAACATGCGGCTGCTTATTAAGACTAATAGGTACATTGGATGACTCATTATAAAATTATCATATGGATGATCTATCAAATGTCAATGATTAATCTCATCATAGCAATGGTGAAAATATCCTTAGACATAAGGTACTCAAGGATATCTTAGATACTAATCCTATGCTTTGACATCATTCCTTGTTACCTCAAGGTGAGGTCGCTCTTAAGGTGGTGATTAGGTGTAACTATTAGTACTCAAAGGTAATTGGGCAGCCAATAAAGGATTCACTACTCCTACTAGAAGGAGATGATACCTACAGCCTCTTGTTAGGTCATTACTTAGTAGTCTTTAGCTAAAGCAGTTATGTGTCATGAAGAGACTCTTTAATGACACATAGAGTAATGAGATCTCAAGATAGAACTAACATCACTTGGACTAGATGTGACATAGTCAATCTAGTGGGAGTTGATCCATAGCCCATACTTTAAACCAAGTAAGGTATAAATTGGTAAAGGGACAAATTGCACGGTAATTATCTATCGAAAGGTTTGTAAGTCAGTAATTAACTATTAAAGAGTTTGTGTGTTAATCCACTTAAATTTCGATATATTAGCATCACAAAACCCTTCATGATTTGCTTGAATTAAGAGTTAATTCAAGTGGAATGAAATCATCCATAATTTGCTCAAATTGAGAGTTGATTCAAGTGCCTAAAATAATCGAGAACTTAAAGGTCACACACATAAAAGATCGAATAAAAATCAAAGTGTGTATGATTATTTTAAGAAGGCCATGATCACGGCTTAAGGCTTATAGGCCACGATTGTGGTTAAGGCAGGATAGATGTACATAAGTGAGTACTTCACTTATGTACTTACCAAAGGTTTAACATGTTTTAATAAACACAAGTGAGAGGATAAGGGGTCTAGAAGAGTTCTAGATAGAGAGAGAATTGGTCTTGAGTCTTCTTTATATAATTTATGGAATTGTTGCATAAGTCTAATTGTATAGACGATATTCTTGATCTATCTCTCTATTTGAACATCTACTTGAACTCATCAAGTTTGGTGTTCTAACCACCCTTACACACTGCTTCTTCTTCATCTTTTACGTGTCCTTGGATAATAAAGGAAGGGTTTGGTGTTTGCTATAACCCAAACAAGGAGAATAATTAACAAAAGAGGAGAAAAAAAGGTACAATTTTTTAAATTTCATATTCTTATGGTCTGTCTATACATGCACATGAGTTTTGGATTTTTGGGGTTGTCATGTGGTTAAAAATTAGATTCTGACACTTTTGCTACATTGTCATGCATGTGAAGCATGAAACCATGGCAACACAACAGTACTCTAATGCCTGTTTTCCATAACTGGTTGCTCCTACATATAATTTGGTGCCTGACATTTAGGATTATGTCGATTACTCCTAGAAATGTCACAATATAGCATGGATATCAATTGAACCTCCATAAATGTGTCACTGTATCTCTCCTTCCAAAATTGTCATGTTGCCATCGGTGATGACATATGATAAGTCCCATGAAAATAATGCTTCCTCCATCATTCCATTATAGGTTATGGCTATAGCGATGAATCTCAAATATGAACAATAAGACATAAAGTCAAAGTGTAAAGAAGTTCAAAAGATAAATAAATGAATAAGTTAAAAATAAAATAAAATAAATACTGAATGCAAAATAAGGAAAATAGTAAGAAGAGGTCAATATTAAATAATATTGTCTGGGTAATGAATACCCCTAAGAATCCTTTAAATAACAACCTTTATTATGCAATTATATTATTGATTATTATACCGTAGAATTTTTTATCTTATGATAATAGCTTTCTCAAGACTATTAACAATTAACAACTAATCCATCAGTTGATTAATATAAATCTTTTTAGTTTAAATGACCCCTAGGATTGCATTATCAAGTTATGAATTTGCTATTCAGTTTGACCCTAATCCAAAGGATTTATGTCAACCTATCTCTAGGTTTACATACAAATCCTTCCAATTATGGTAAATTTATTCGTACAAGATGATTTCTCAATTTTAATCATACGAAATCAAATCATGCATTAATATTCTGGATATATTAGAATAAGAATAAAACACATAATTTAATCGCAATAAATTAATCAATAAAATTGCATTGAATAAAAGATCAATTCATATTATTTTCCTAACTTAGGGTTTATCACACCTAGTCACTAAACAAGTTTAGTTCCTATCCATTGAAAATGAAATCAATGACAAATATGCAGAAGAAAAACAAGAAAACAAAGAAATCGTAATTCTGAACTCCCTATATATATACACTAAAATCTTCTTCTTTTAGCCCAAGAAGGTATTTATCACCTACAAACACACTTGAAGGAAATTAGGTAGCAGAAATACTATAAAACTATTAAATAACAAGATAAGAACATTAAATATAGGTATATTTAATATATATGTGTAAGAACTTTGAGATAAGAGATGATAATACTTTCCTTTTGGTTTAATAAAGAAGAAAAATGCCTATTGATGTCATTTTCCATACTGATTATAATTTTACTATAGATTAAAGGCATAAAAATTTGCTTCATTAATTTTCGAGTAAGGAGATGAGAATGGATTAGATAAGATAGATTGCCATCCAATTTCATTTTAGTTCGTAAGTAATCCTTATATATAATCAAATATTCATTTATTAAAAATCTTTTGTAATCTAAAGCTAGGGATGATGTTGCCTTTATAGCATGTATAACTCCATCAAATTTCCAGTAACAAAGATAGGTCCATTAAACTAAAACTTTGAAAATAACTAAACAACTAATGAAAATCCTACAAACTACTTTATACAAAAACTAATTGTTGGATTCCCTGCCAACCAACCCTTCTTTATGAATCTTGTAGCTAGACTTCTCAACACATCCTTTTTTCAACCTAGATTTATAATAAATGGCTTGCTTCCATTCGTTTTCCAATATAAAAGTTCAGGAGCCTATAAATAAACTACATGTTGCAAGATAATAAAGAAATAAGGTATCAAATTAAGAAAACCAATTAACTCAGCTAATGTCCTTTTTAGTAACAAATTGTCAATATAATAAGGAATAACAAAACCCTTTGGATCTTAACTAACTCTGATAGTTTGTTTTGTGTAATTAATAGCACTCTTTACTTAAGACGATCATCGATATTTTCTTTACTACCTCCTTTTTTGTCATTTCCTCTCAATCTTCCTCTTTGTCATCTCCCTTCCCTTCTTCCTTCTCTTCTCGAATAGCAATTTCTTCCTTCTCCTCAACCTCTATCTTTTCTATTGAATCTTCTTCCTTATCTTTTTACACACATCTTCCTCTTTGTATTTAACATATAACTTCTATCAACTATGGAAAGTTAATACACTCACATGATCCCTCAAGTTTAACTTGACGTATTCAAATGAAGCAATTAGCTTTTAAATTTATAAAGGGTAGCCTCTTGTAAAATAATGCCTTTTGTTACACACCCCTAAATCATTCCTCTGTCCCTTTCTATATTTTTTCTAGAAATCCAAATAAAGCATGGCTATATTTGATTGATAAAGATTATATAAAGAATATAAATGATTGTGGAGAGAAATTTTCTTTTGATAGAGATTTTCATTGAATTATATCATATAGATCGATTGTTCAATTTCTAGGAATGAATGACTATTACCAGAAATGAACATTAGAGTTAGTTAGGAATGAGACTCAGGCATAAGAAGTTAAAAATTCTATAGGCAGGACATGTGGTTTGTTTGTTGTAAAGTAGCCCAACTACATTATTAGGTCCATTAATTTGAGAAAAACATAAATTCTATTGCTAAAGAAACTAGCTCCACAATGTATTCCATATTAGTATGTTTAGAAAGTACCAATTGTTATATTTGATGTTTGTGTTTAGAAAATTGAGAATTGTAAATAAATTAAAATGTGTGGAGAAATTAGTACGAATGGTCAAACATTAGAATAAGTTGATAAAAAATCAGAGGAAATTGAATGAATGGAGAAAACCATTCAAGAAAAGAAGTCAATAGAGAGATTAAGGAAAACATGAGATAACATTACCTCATCTAAGGAATTAGTCACTTAAGAATTTTGGGAACTAGTTATAGGCTCATTGAGTTTTTTACAATACTTTTTTAGGGTTGATAAATGCCTCCAGCAACATTCATGACATTAATGAATAAAATGTTCCAACCTTGATTGGATCAATCAGTGACTATGTTCATTGATGATATTTCAAATATATTCAAAAAGTAGAGAGGAACAAATTGAATACTTGAAGTTAGTCTTATATATCATGAGAGGGGGAAAAATTATATGCCAAGTTCAGTAAGAGTGAATCTCAGCTTGATCAAGTAGTATGTTGGGTCATATAGTATTTGGACAGGGCATATAGGTCGACCTAAAGGAAGCAGAGTTAATAATGAAGTGGGAACCTTTATGAAATGTATCTGAGATTAGGAGTTTCTCATATTAGATGGATACTATTGTAGGTTGTCCAGTGGTTTTACCAATCTTAGTTTTTTTGACGAAACTTCTAAGGAAAAATGTGTTACTCAGATGGACTAATAAAGGTAAAAGGAGATTTGATGAATCAAAACACCAATTACCTACCGCAGCATTGATAATTATTCCATCTAGATCTAGAGTTTATGTAATATATAACGATTTTTCACACTAGAGATTAGGATGTCTTCTAATGCAACATAGTAAAGTGATTATATATACATTGAGACAGTTAAGGTCTCATAAGTTTGATTATTTGGTACATGATTTAGAACTTGCTGCCTAGAAATTACTTTGAAAATTTGGAGACACTATCTTTATGGTGAAACATTTTGGATATATACAGGTCATTAAAGTTTGAGGTATTGACTGAGTTTGAAATAGTTGAATATGAAACAGAGACGATAGATAGAGTTATTTAAAGAATATGATTGTATAAATGAGTATTATCCTAGTAAAGCTAGGATTATATCTAATGCAATGAGCAGAAAATCCAATAGCAATGTAGCATAAATTCAGATATTAAGGTTACCAAATCTAGTGCAGAGCATAGAATGTTGAGTTGAATTTGGGGTTAAATGAAGTATTATTAGCTACATTGACTTTAAGATCAAATTTACATGAAAGGATTAAAAAGACCAAAGAGAGGATTCAGCATTTATGATTCTTATTGAGAAATTAAAAAAATGTCAAAATTTTGAGTTTGAATTGGAAAATGATACTTTGTGATTGAAGTACAGAGTATGTGTACCTGAGATAGATGATTGCTAAAAGAGATTTTGGATGAAGCACAAGTGGCAGCGTTATACATCCTGGTAGTAATATACTGAAACAACATTTAGTGGCCAAGGATGAAGAAGCAAGCAGCTGAATGTGTGACTAAATGTTTGATTTGGCAATAGTCTTAATTGTTGGAGATATGCTTCAAGCTTATATTTTGGAATTTCGAGGAGCATAGGATTAATAAACAGCTCTGATTGATTTTTTTTATAACAATTATTATCACAGTAGTATTGGTATGGCACCATATGAGGCGTTATACGACCCAAGGAGTCGTCCACATTTACATTAGGATGGAAAGGGGCTAAGGAATGTTAAAGGCCCAAAATTGATTCAAGATACAATTAATAAGATGAAATTGATCCATATTAGAATTTAAATGACTCAAGCTAGACAAAAGAGTTAAATGGATCAACAACGAAGAGAAGTGGGATATCAAGTAATAAATAAAGTGTTTCTGAGGGTATCGCCTTGGCAAGGTGTGCTCATGTTAGGTAAAAATGGTAAGTTCAACCTGACATACATTGGTCCGTAAGAAGTTATTGAGAGAAAAGGAACATTGACTTATGAGTTAGTACTACCAACAAAGATGTCTCAGATTCACACCGTGTGACATGTGAGTATGTTTAGGAAATATCAGTATGATTTGACATATGTGTTACTGATACAGGAAGTGAAATTTGCGAGTAGTTTGAGATATATTAAGGAATCAGTTAAAATAGTGGGGTATCTGAATAAATAATTAAAAAACCAAGTGATTCCATCAGTTATAGTCACTTTCAAAGAATTTATTCGAGTGAAGAAGTTACATAGGAAACGGAGGAGCATATGAGGAAACAATACACTTGCCTTTTTGAACAATCAACTAAGAATTTTAAGGATGAAATTTATTGGGGGCTATAACATCCCATTTCCATACTAAAGGTTAGGACAAAGGATCCTAAACCAAGATCCATAAGAAATAGCATAGAGAATATGTGAGGTGCATTGCATTTACATGCATATCACTAGTATAAGCATACACACACGTGATTATTGATATATGCACATGTTATAATGATTGTTCATGCACTCATTTGACATATTCTAAGAAACAAATGATTTTGATGGGATTAAGATGTGAATAGTCAATCAAATGTCTTGAAAATTGTTTTGGTGAGTATAAATATTGATTTAGAATTTTTAGTGAAATTTGGGAAATTTTTTATATTTATGAGTATTTTTGGACTAGGACAAATGTCAACGGGCAAGATAATTGATAAATGGTAGTAGAATTAACTGTCAAATAGCAGTAGAAATTATTGATAAGAGATATTAAGATTTAATGAATGTCAAATAGGAGTAGAAAATATTGATAAGAGACATTAAGATTTAATGACAATCGTCATTGAAATTGGGAGATAACTAGATTAGAAATTGAGAGACAAATGGACTAGTAGTTAAAAGAGCCAAATGGAGACAATAAGGATGTGACCTTAACCCATGGTGTTTATATTGAAAGACCATCTTTTACATTGTTTTTCACTTTTGGCTAAATGCTCTCTCTTCATTCGTTCTTCATCTTCTTCATTTCTTCTTTTTCAATTATGACACCTTCAAATCTCACCATTGTGAACTTTGCTTTCATTCTTTCACTTGCTACTTTCATTTTTATTATCTTCTCCATCTTATTACTAGAAAAACCTAGCCTACTCCACCCTCCATGATGATAATCATGAAGCATAAGGATTTAGGGTTTCATGGTGATTTTTCAAGAAGTTTGGAGCTAAAAAAGTAAGTATCTTGATGATCTTATGGGTTGTGTTAAAGAGAAATGTTTTAATGATAGTTAGAGGTTGAAAGATCATAAAATGGTGATGAATATATGTTGAAACATGACCGAAGAAATGAGTCTATAAATGTCTTATTTTTGTATATATGATGAATAATAATTCATGAATTGATATAGAGATGTTTTTTAGATTTAATGATAATGATAGAGGAGTTGAAAAATGATGGTACGTTGATAAAGACATGAATAATTATTGTATTCTGTTTTCATATAAATGATAAATAATATATTATGTATTGTTTTATGGAAGATTAATAATGAAAATAGTGTTGGAATGAGAGTTGATAATTAAAGAATAAAGAGATGTGTTATGAGCTAAATTGGTGTAATGGATGAGTGTAGAAATGAGAATGAGTGAATGATTTAAATATGTTCTGTTTTAGGTATATGAGAAATGTAAATTATAAGTTGTTGTATAGAGAAAACTAGAATGAATTTGAAGTTAAAGAAAAGGCAAGTGTAGTGTCTTGAAAAGAGAAGAAATAAGATGATAGTTTAGGGATCTAGTGAAGTTGATGATGAAATTGAATGTGAGTCGAAACATTGACGAATGTATGTATACAATAATATTTTGTTTAGTATGATTGATAAAGAATAATGTATGACGTGTTCCAAGAATTTTATTAAGTTAGAATTGAGATGTAGAAGTGATAAACTATGAATGAGATGGATTGTATGTAACATATAGGAGTTAAAAATATAGAAATCATGGAAGATAAGGGCTGAAAATTTACAAATAACAAAACCCACGATCATAGGAATTGAAAGGATGGCAAAAATGAGTTCTGTTAACAAAACCAATGATCGTGGGATGGCCTCCACGATCATGCGAATGACCATTTATGTGAATTCTAGTCCTTTAGGTGATGTGTGGACCATCTAATGCTAAGCTACTTTCCTGTGGTGCATTTAGGCTTGAATGAAGCTTGAAATGAACTTAATAGGAAGATGGATTGAGTTATTAAATGTATGAAATGTTTAGAGTGACAAATGAGGTTATAACATAGCGAATGAATTGTTGATACCAAATTACCAAAATCTGGAAAATTATGAATATAATGGGAATGGAAGTGTTCATGTGATTGTAATTATGATTCAAGGGAGATGAGTAATATGTATTAAGTAAAGATAAATGAGAAATTAGATATTATGTGATCATATAATGCTAAAAAAGAAACAATGAATGATTGAATTATGATATTAGAATAATCCAGTTCTTTGAGTTATAAGCTTAAGTGCAAGCTTGATATACACAAATGATGATGTTTAAATGATCAAGTGATGTGATTAAGGATAAATATCTAGAATAGTCAAATTGAGCATACATTATACATTACGCATATACATAAGTATATGAATGAATGCTTATGAAATTGTGCAGTTTAGTAATATGTGTATTGCATGAAGTTGATATAAAAGATTGAACGTCAGTGTCCAGATGTTTCCAGATCATGAAGGCAAATGCTAATCTGGAGCATACTGTGAGTTGACCTAAATGATCTCATGTTGATTGATCATTTCTTTTTAAATTTTTGTATTGAATTGATTATGATGTGATTGAAATAATTCGAAATAAGTGTGAGGAGTTTAATAAATGTGAATGTATTGGAACTGCTTCGTTGAATGTGAATGAGAAAGAAATAAGTGTTCTCAATGTTTCGTTGAATGCCGGACATAGAACCAATGAAAATGCAAAAAATTGAATGTGTACTAAATAAATGTGATTGACTGCACAAATTTGAATTCATGCATTTCATTACATGATATGCATGATCAAATAAAGGAAATTATAACTGGAGTAGCTGTCAAAAAAGAGCTTACAGCTCACAATGTGATCAAGAGCCAAAGGCTCACTATGTATAATGAGCTCGGTATCCCTAACGGATATGGGACAGTTATCAATGAAACCTGGTATCCACAATAGATATAGGACAGTTAGCACTTGCTCACAACAAAGTAACAATTGAAAGTGAGTAACATATGCATTACATATATAAATTGATGTGTATCAAGTGATGATTAAAATGAGTTATATGAACTATTATGAAACTAAATTATAAAATGATGTGCAATATATGAATATGTGAAATGTGTATGAATATGAATATGCCAATTGTTCTATGTTGATATTAGTGAGCCCATCGAGGATGGTTTGCTCATTGAGTTCACAAACCTAACAAAATTGCAACATTATCTTTTAGGTTCAGGAGATATCTAGTTAGATAAAATTGGAGTATAGTCACAGCAATCGAACAAGAGATAGAGGTCAAGATCAGTTTGCAACTGCATAGGTCTTTAGTAATTTTTTGTATTAAGATCTGTATTCTGCAACTATTGTATAGTATAAATGAATTCTTAAATGTAATGACTCTTCTAATTGGAAATCTTTTGTAAATGAGATGGATCAATGAGTGTAATAACAATTGTCAATGGTGATGTTTATAAATGATATGGGATGTGAATGATTTTTTATATGCTTCAAAAGTTTTTAATGCATGTCATGTGTGAAAAATTTACAATGAATTGACCGATTATCCTAGCATGTCACCCTTATAGAGTATGTTCTTGAATACCTTCGGTATGTTGAGGAATATGCCCTATGAGAATGGGATGCTACAGTAAGGATGTGCATTGTGGTCACTTCACTGATAAACTTACCTAAAACTATACCTTTCATTAGATTGAATCAGGATTTGAAGCCCATTGAAGATTAATTAAAGGTAACATATGCTTAGAGATGTCAGCTGGAGAAGAAACAAATTTGGAGACCCACATTGAGAGTTTTGCAAGAGAGGTAATCATCATGAATTGATAGGAAAAACACTATATAGAATGAAGAGACCATAACAAACCTCCATAATGCAATATACAATGTTATAAGTAAGGTATATAATGATGTGCAATAAGTGAATGAACATCTAGAAGTACCAAACATACATAAAAAGGAGATTTTAGACATTATAGAAACCCGTAGTAAATAGAAATAACAAGAAGTGGGAAATGATTAAGAGTTTGCAACTATGGTTAGAAGAAGATCTAATAGGAAAAAGAAACTCTCCCTAGGGGAGACTACTATATGAAGATTCTAACTTTGAATGTCCAAGGTATTAGTGCTCCTAAAAAGAAGTTTAAGATTATAAATGTAATTTTACAGAATAAAGTGACTATTATTGGTATTTTTGAAACTAGAATAAGAAAGAAGTATTGTAATTTTTTTGAGTTATTTACCATCTTATTGGAAAATCATCACTAATCATACTTGTCATTCCAATGAAAGGTGATTGTCATATATGATTATAATGCACTAACAGTATGTTCATCATTCACTATAGATCAGATGAACCATCTCCAAGTTTTTAAGGTTTCTCAATCAATATCTATGAATTTCATTCATCTATGCACACAATAATACATATCAGAGATGTTTCTTGTGGAATCAGATAATGGATATAACTAGTTCAATCAATATGCCTTCAATGTTATCTGGTGGAAATAAAGGAAGTATAAGGTTTGACAGTGGTATGCAGTCCTTGCTATGAACTTGGTAAATGCCTTGATGATGCTCAACTCACTGACATTTCTTCGAGTGGATTTTTCTACACCTAGAATAATAAGCAAACTGGTCATCACCTAATCAAGAAGAAGTTTGATAAAAATGTTTCCAATCTAAGTTGGATGTCTATTTTTCCAATTTTTTTCCAAGTTCTCAAACAATTACTTATTTGATCACATTCCATGTTATCCTTAATAAAAGTAACAAGTTTTAATTTTCTCTTTACATTTAACAATTTCCTTTTGGATATAGTAGGTTTTGAAGAGGGAATATGGAATGCCTTAGGCTCTAACATTAGAGGCACCAAATAGTATATCTTTATAAGGAAGTTGCATATCATTAGGGAAGAAATGAAAACATTATTCAAATATAAAACTGGTAATACCCATCATCTTACCATTACTGTTAAGAGGGAGTTGGATAACATTTAATAGGTAGTGTACCTCAATTGTGATTCTTAGTTGTTGTAGTTAAGGGAAAGAGAAGCCTTGCACAGTTATTCACAAGCACTCCTCTATGAATTTTCACTTGTGAAACAGATAGCCAGGGTCTATTGGATAAGAAATAGGGATAAAACACTTCAATTTTTCATAAAGCTATTGTTTATAAAAAAGCAAAAAAAACTAAATCATTTATCTTGAGCATAATGACATTTAGCTTGATTCTCAAACTTTGATATTATAAAAGGCTTATGATTACTTTCGTGACCTGATGAACATTAAAGGCTCAATCTTCTAAACTCTTCCTTAAATAGCTTTTGTAAGACACCATTTCACCTTAGGAAGCTGAACTTTTATGCAAACATATTTCTGTGCAGGAAAGCAAAAACACATTAGCTTCGATTCTCCCCCATAATGCCTTAAGACCAAATGGGTTCAATGTCAATTTTTTCAATAAAACATGCTCCCTCACTGGTAGTCTAGTTTTCAATTTTTTCAATAAAACATAATCCCTCACAAGTAATCTAGTTTTTGAGGTTTTTCTTGAATTTTTTAACAATGGTACTCCCCTTAAAGAAATGAAAAAACTTTTATAACACTTATTCCAAAGATTAGTGAGGTGAATTAATTTTATTTACAAAATTATTTCCAGGATCATTGATCAGTGGCTCAAAGGAATGCTCCATAAGCACATCAGTTCTACCCAAAGTGGTTATTTACCTATTAATTAGGGTTTGGTTATGTGTAATTTTTAATTATTAACCCTCTATAATCCACAAGCACATGGTTCAGTAGCACAATACCAAAGGTGCCGATCCCACGAGGAGGGAACTAATCTAATCCTAAAATCTAAAGCCAAAAACAAATAACAAAATTTAAGATGTAACAAAACTAATACAAGAATTTAATTCAATCAATAAAATTAAGAATCAAACGTGAAATATTAATTATTATGCAATTTGTAAAACATCCAAGAATCAACTCAAGCAAATTACCAATTGAGAGAAAGGAAATTTTACCTATCCTTAATGCTAACCTAAATGATTATGAATTATTGGATTGTTAGTTTAGACTATCCTAGGGCTGATTACTCTCTCTCAAGTTATAACCATTAACCCTAAATCATCAACCCTAATAAGATTGCTTGCAATCACTCAATTCACATCCTATCTAAAACCCTAATTGGTTCTAAAGTTCTCTAATAAACTATTGGAAACTTATATGAGATCTCTCTTTGAACAATTTATCGTTCTAATTTAATTCTAGTTTCTATTAAATCGCCTATCTCTTATTACCCCAATTTAATCATTTTTCATTCGATGTACCCTTTCAATGTATTATCGAATTATGTAATAGTAGAATCAAACCACAACTATCCAATAAACATATGAACAATCAAATTCTTATTAATTCAAGGATAAAACTCCAAAGGTGAGTTTAGAACATCCTCGACATTCTAGATCCTATCATCAACTATTCAATCTAATTACATACAATAATAAAACTAAAAGAACAGGAAATACAATCTAAAACGGATGACGGGAGGCAGTGAAATTAGGAAATCTCCTGATCCCGGAAGTACTTTGAGTTAGCTTTTTCCCCTCTTCTCTCTTTGTTCTTCTCTTCCTCTATCTCTCGATGATATCTCTAGGGTTTCTCAAGTTGGATAATGCAAAAGCTCTTTCTCTGCCTCTTTTTGTTCCTTTTATACTTCTTTATTTTTTAGATAACCCTAAGGTTTCTTTGGGATCCGAAAGGTTTGAAAAATACCTCAAAACTTGATGTTAAGGAGTGTCTGACATCTACCTAATGCAGGCCAAGATCGTGGCTCACATTCGAGCCTTTTGTTATGATCGTGGCATGCATGCCATAATCGTGAGCCATTCCTGGAGCTTCTGTTATGATCGTGGCCTAATAAGCTATGATCATAGGCTATTATTTTTGACCTGAATGTCTTTGAAACTCCTTTGTTCTTTAATGTTGACCTTGAAACACTTGCAAACACATCAAGGTAACTCAAAAACATAATATTTAAGCTCAAAATTTTGTACTAACCCTTAAAACACTTAAAACATAAATAATTAACAAACTAACATAATTCTACCTAAACACTTACAAAGTGATTTAATTAACAGCTAAACACATATCAAACTATGCCCTAAAACATGATGCAATTTACACTTATCACCTGGCAGAATAATTAGAGACAACATATTGATTCTTCAAGAGCTCATCAGTAGTTATTCCAAAAAGAAAAGTAATCCTAAGCTTTGTATCAAAATTGATCTTAGAAAGGAAAGCATATGACAATGTTAATTAGGAGTTCATAATCAACATCTTAAATGCCATGGAATTTCCAAATCCTTTCATTCAATGGATTAAGCAGGGTATATTGACACCTTTATACGGTATTCTTATGAATGGGTAGCCACCAAATTCTTCAAAAGTTATAAGGGAATTTGACAGGGAGATCCAATATCTCCCTACATCTTTGCATTTTCATGGAGGTCCTTCATAAGATTATCTTGAGGGTTATTAAAAGAACTAAAGGTTTCAAATACCATTCAATATATAAAAAACCTAAGCTAACCAATCTTTTTTTTGCATCCTGCTATCCAAAGTAGATACAATCTTTACATATAATCTGATAAAAACTCTAATTATCTTCTAAAGATTATCTGGCTTGCTCATGAATTAGTCCAAAAACAACATATATCTTTCTAAGAGTGCTACTATCATATACCATATGATTTCCAAAATTATAGGTTTTAGTCAATAGGATCTGCCAATGAAATATCTTAGCATCCCTATCACTTTTTGTAAGGTGAGAACAAGAGATTTCATTGGTCTTTTTTACAAAAGTAAGAAAAACATAACCCCTTGCCTCAATTTTGAATTCCATCAACACATACTAGGCTGCTTATCTACTAATTCCAAGTTGCATTGTCAAAACCATTGATAAGTTATTAAATGAATTTCTATGGTTTGGTAGTAATGAGAGACCCCATAGAAGCAAAGATGAAATGGTGTGGAGTCTACACTCTTAGGAATTAAGGATGTCTTGGCATATACTCACTCAAAACCATAAATCTTATCCTATTTATAAAGAGGCTATAGAGACTCATGTCTAAAAAAGCAATCCCTTTAGTGTAAATGGATTCAAACCTACTTGATTAAGGAAAAAAAAACATATAGGCTTTAAATGTGAAACACTCTCCCTCACCCATATAAAAGCTATTTTGAAACTGAGAGATAAATTTAAGAGTGATTTCATTACTCTAGTAGGGAATAGAGAATCCATTAGCTTTTGGCATGACAGTTGGATATCTATGGGGCACCTGATCAATGTGAATGAAGCCCCATCCCTTAAGAGCTCAATATAGCCAAATACTTCAGTTGTATTAGCCCTCTCTGATGAGGATATTTTACATCATTCATCTCTTTCCAAACATATTATAAATGAAATTTCTCAATCTTTCTTTAGTGATGAAAGAAGATAAATACATTTGGAGGCATACTAGTGATGGTAAGTTCACTAATCTATCTTGTAAGAAGCTAATCTTTAGAGATCTTCCTCCTTTGCCTTAGAATAAAACAATTTGTTCTAATTACCTTAACCCCCAAGCTGCCATCAATCTTTGGCTTGAAATAAAAGAAAAGTTACCAACTGTTGAAAAAACTTGCTAGATACCTAAACCTCATCAATTAGTTCTCACTTTGTCAAGAGGTTGAAGAGAATGCATAACATATATTCTTCAATTGTAATTTCACTAAAAAAATCTAGAAAGCACTCCTAAGAAGATATTTGATTATTGAGGAGTTAACTAACTTAAGCAAAATCAAAGCTTAGTACTCAAATGATAAATGTTTTAATAAAATTCCTTATAGGTGCTTCTGATTGATTCTATCTTCTATAGTCACAATAATATGAGACTAAAGAAATAAAAAAAATTATAACAAGAGTCTTCCTAATGAACAATTTTGTAAGAAGCTTATGAAACACAACAGAGTTCAAATCAATATACAAAGCACAATTTTAGGATGAGCAATACCTTCTTTCCTTTGAGAATATCTAGTTTCTTTTTCTTTAAAGTCCTTTATTATAATACTTGATAGTCACTAGACATTAGTGACTTATAGCATTGTATTTTGGTTGTACATTTGGTATGTCTTTTAAGGCTTAATTCAAATTTTCTTTTCCAAAAAATTTGAGTTTTTTTTAAAGCCTCTTATGAACCCACTTTTTAATCTTTCATTTTCTCTTTGTTTTATCCATGTATAGTTTAAAATCATGGTTTTTAAAGTGGATGCAATCATTCACATGATCGTGTGCATGATCATTTTCTTCAATCTTGCTTTAATTTTCCAAAAGGGTTAAATTAGATCCTAATGTTATAATAGAAATTCTATTTAAACTTAGCATTTGAGCATATAAAGAAAGAACTCTAATGTTTTACAAATTTTCAACTTTCCATTAAAAGAAATATTAAGATGGTTTTGTTTTTCATCAAGTTCTTCTCTCTCAACATGACAATAATAATAAACCTCCCCAACAAATTACCCGAACGTAAAAACTTAATGTCTATCTCATCCTCTGTTGTCTTTTCATATGGCATTGATGTTTTCATAATATTGTTGCCAATATGAAGTGAATTGGTATTGAAGAGAAATGGGTTAGCTGTTATTAGAGCTCTTTTTAATTTTAGGTACATTTCTTTTAAAAACTATTGATTCAATGGAAGATTTCAATCTTGTGGTAAAAAAAGTCATCAAAAGAATATTTCCATTACTTGTAAAGGCTTTTAATATTTGAAATGAAGCTTGAAATTATGTTCTTCATCGTGCTGTAGATTAAATCAATAAATCTAGAAAAATTTACTCTAAAAGTTGTGGAATAGAAATATGATTATTTATCCAGAATACCAAAGTCCCATTCTAAACGTAGGTTTTACTAATTTGATCATATCATTATCATCATTAGGACATTACTATAAGCTTACCATTATATATTACTGCCCCTACTTTTTATAATATATAGTTTTTGGATTATGTAAATATCTAGTTTCCACCCAGAAAAAAGTCAATTATAGAGTATCGATTTACCTCTTAGATTAAAAACTTTATTTTGATATCGATGATAAAGAGAATCAAGATAAGACCTCATTTCACTCATGAAATAAATTTCTTGAATTTCCTTTTAATAACTTGAACTTAAATTTCGTTGTTTCATTACAGATATTGGAGTTAGAGAAGAAAGGATGAGCTTTTGATGAAACCTTTTGAAGGCAAACACTACCAGTGATTTTTGAGTTCTTACACTAAAATACCACATTATACTTTCCATTATAGCAAACTAAGTTAAAGATAATTAGAAATTTGTAATTCTCCTTACTGATGTTCATATTTTTCTTTTATAATCTTATGATATGCTTTAATACCAGATGCAAGAATCTAACTTAAGTTGTAAACAAGTTTTTCTGTTAGTACTATTGCATCCAAAAAAGAGACACATTTGTTATGAGAACTAAATGGATAGAATTTCATTCATTTTTTAGTAAGTTTTTACTACAATTACTTAAGATTCCATCCCTAAAACCTTAAATAATGCATTGAGAATATCATCGTGATTTTCTTTTGGTGAAATTACTGCTTTATAAGAAATTTTACAACGTCTTCTCGTAAATTGATAACCTAATCTTGTTATACTATTTTGACTCTAATCATTATCATAGAATTTTTTTTAGAAAATAAAGGAAATTTTATTAAATTAGTAAAAGCTACTTGATAACATTTCAATAAGACTTAATATTTGTCCATTAAAAAAAGGAAATGTATAGGTAACATTAGTAAAATAGATAAACAAATAAATCATATTAACACATTCAGATCCTTATTAGGGTTTGGCTAATTGAGCTTTGTTTATAATAAGCCGTAATGGCTTCACAAGTCCATTTCACAATATGATAAGCTAATTGATGATTGCCCTCTTTCACTCCTTTGTATATTTGCCTGTTCTTCTCGTTCTAAATTAAATAGATAGCATTATTAAAGGTTGTCTTCACAAGCAATCCATCTTAATGATCATGCTTAGTATAATCTATGACCATGTTCAATGTCTCCCTTCACTCAAAGGCGTAGCTAGATAGTTGTAACATATCCATTATTCTACTCAAATTGCTTTTGTGTTTCCACACTCAAAATATAAATGATTTCTACTCTCATTCATTATCTTGAAAATGACACATATAGGGTCATAAACCCCAAACTATCTATCTTTGGTTCTGAGTCTATTTTTAACCACTAGCCTTAAAAAACTATAGCTTTTGGATTCAATGATTGCTTCTAAATAGTTTTAAACCAAGGAATAATACAAATAGTTTCAAACCAAGGAAAAATCCAAATAGTTTCAAACCAAGGAATAACTTCGACATGATTAACAAACAATTTATGGCAAGAGAGTACCTCTTAAAGATAAATTCCAGGTGATACTATCCTTCCTTAACCCTTCACAGATGCTAGGTAAATACCATATTAGCAAGAAAGATCATCTAAAATTGCCAAACCAAGGTCCATCTTGAATAAGCGAGGAGATTCTAGCATATAATTGAGCATGCCTGCTCTATCATAAGAGGACTGAAGTTGATCCAATTATCAAACTAAAACTATATATGTTCTCCATCTCTCAACCGATGCTTGATATAAGGATAAATCTTATCTCTCAAACTAAGTATATGGTTAAATATCCATGAAAATTCCCTAGAGTCATCTAGTTGCCAAAAAATCTTAAATTTCAAATGATATTCTCCCACCCATTTGATCCAAAAAGCTTGTCTATCTATGAAAAGTCTCTAAATCTACTTACAAAGTAAAACTTGTTGCATCTGTGATATTGTAATTATCCTAAGCCCTCCTTGCCTCTTTGGTAAAGTAATTTCACCCAATTTCACCTTAGCTTACTTACTAACCACTTATCTGTGTTTCTCGACGACAAAAAACGCTTTCAACACTCGATCAATTTTTTTAATGATCCTCTTAGGAAGAACCATATGTGTAGCCTAGTGGATGTGCATGTTGCTCAGCGTCAAGTGAGTAAGAGTCAATCAAACTACAATAGATAGAAACTTGTTTTGCCACACATTAATTCTTTCTTTGATCTTCTCAATCAAAGGAATGAAATCTAAAAATTTAGGCTTTGAAGTAGTAATTGGAACTCCTAGATATTTCAAAGGAAGAGAACATACTACAAATCTGACCACACTACTAATCTGCTCATGGTTTCTGACATTCGAAGAAAGGTACAAGCGACTTTTCTCCTCATTCACTTTAAGTCTAAACTAATCAGAAAAAATTTGCATCATGTTCGTCAACATTCTGACTGAATGTTCATCTGCCCTACTGAGAAGCATCAAATCATCAACATAAATCATATGGGATAGTTTAATGAATCTACACTTGTGATGATATTGAAATCTTCCATTGCATTCAAAAATTTTGAAAATTAGTTAGGAGACACCTTTCATAGCTAAGGTAAAGGGGTAAGGGGACATGGGAACCCTTCCCTAATCTAGGACAGGGGGTCCCTTTTCCTAATCCCTCTAGCATTCCTAAAAGGTAAAGCGGGGAGACCATTTACCATAATGCTAAAGGAAGTGGATTAAAAGCATTACATAATCCAAGTTCTAAATTTCAACGACAGCCTTATAACTTCCAAACGTTCTTGTAAATACTTCCAACTAATGGCGTCATACGCTTTGAAAAAATCAATCTTTAACAAACAACTTCTGATATTCCTACCAGATTTATAGTCCCCTATAAGCTCTTATAAGATTAGTATGATGTCTTTAATATTTTACTCAGGTAAGAATGGCCCTTAAGCCTCATTTATAACTTTTGTCAACATTACTTTCAATCTTGAAGCAAGGAGTTTGGCAATGACTTTATAAATTGTTGTACAACAGGAAATAGATCAAAAGTCATTTATAGAGGAATGGTTTTTCTTCTTGGGAATAAGAAAAATAAAAGTATGATTCTCTTCTTTGATCAATTTATTAGAATAAAAGAATTTTAAAATTTCTTCCATAAAAAGGATACTAATAATTTGCCATATTTTTTGGAAAAACATCGTCATGAATCTGTCTGAACTTAGAGATTTGCAAGGATTGAGACTAGATAACACTTATTTGATGTCTTGAGAAGTAAAAAGAGTAGTGATCATGTCGTATTGTGCCTAATTTCAGAACCTCTTTAATTCAGAAGCTCTGATGTTGATTGTCGTAAGGTCTCATAAATTATTGGAAAAACTCCTTGACAAATTTGCTCATTTCCCTTGAGTCTGTCATCACATTGCCACCATTGTCTAGCAAATCAGATATTGTATTTATGTTCCTTCATCTAAGAATAAAAGCATGAAAATATTTTATGTTAGCATCCCTGTCACATAGCCAATTTATTGTAACATTTTGCCTTAAGGTAGCATTTTCAAATGCTAACCCCTCTTAGTAGTCTTTTAGCGTTTGTGTTTCAATATCCCTAAGCTCCACATTAGAAGGATCGTGGTAGTAGGTGTCTTACACTTCAACTAATTTCTACTTAATATCCGTGAGGCTTGGAGTCTTCCCTTTGACAAATTGCTTAATAGCTATTTTGACAAGCTTTAACTTTTACATCAATTCAAAAGCCTTATATACTTGTATTTCTTGCCTCTAGCAGTTAGTGAAGATCTCTAAAATAAACCTTCCATTTGTTGAATCCATTGAAAAATCTAAATTATGCTCTAACTTTAACTGCTTCTATCATCATCTAAATGTTCATAAAAGAGTGATTTGAGAACACATTGTCTCCAAATAGTGCAAAGGATTAAGGAAAGCTACATAGCCAAGATTGCTTCATCAAGGCTCTATCAAGTTTCTTTTGTATCAACATTCTTAAGTAAATAATCTCCCTGTTGCCCTTGGGTCTAGCAAATCCACATGTTAGAACAACAACGTAAGTTTTTTACTAACCCCTATGTTGTTTCTTGCACCACCTTCTATTTCACTAGAATTTAAGGAACAATTGAAATATCTAACTGCTACCCATGAGTTCTGTATAACTAAATGAAAAACATGTCAATCAGACCATAGTTTTTCCCTCTAGAATGCAAAGTTGGAGGCATATGTTAGTATGATTTAAAAAGGAAGAGAAATGTCTCTCATATGACAATGAAGATGTAAGAACTGATCATTCATACTACTAGCTGTTACTATAATGCAATTGGCATTCTATAGATATATGAAACGTCCATTATAGTAATATGTATGATTCGTAATTGTCTACCACTGACCACCCAAAAAAGATAGCCTAGGCTGAATGAGTGGGGTTTTTATTTTAGTCTCTAAAAGTCCTACCAAAATAGATTATTGATCATTCACCAAGTCCCTCTCCATGTATCTTTTAAGAGGGTTGAGCCCTCTTGTATTCCAGATTGCAAGGTTACACACACTGAGTTTTACTATTTATTAGCCTTAGTAAATTCCACAAGTGCACGAATCGTTTATGTAGTATCTAAGGTGTTGATCCCACAAGGAAGCCTAATCTAGTCCTCAAATCTAAGTTCACCCTAAACTAAAATAATTTTAAACAAATAACTAATGCAGAAATTAAATCAATCAACAATCAATTATGAGAATTTAAAGTGCCAAAGTGTAACAAAGTAGCAATCACACAACCCAACCCGACATCGACCTAGAAATCACCAAGTGAGACAAAGGGGATTTTGATTCGAAACTAATGAAAATCTAACCAATTATGCATTCACTAAATTAAAGGGTCTAGAAGATCCTAGAGTGAATTACTCTCTCTTAAGTTATAATTCTTAACCCTAATTGATAATCCCTAATTCAAATTATGGAATTACGATCTCTTCATTCAAAATTTATACAAAACCTAAATTAGTTCTAAAATTGTTTACTAACCTACCAGGAATCTATTCTCCATCTGTCGTTACTTAACTCTACCGGTTTGACTCAATTCTCTACCTATCAATTCACCTAACTTTTATTAACCCAAATTGACTATTTTAACCCTGCTCAACCTCTCAGTTAGTTGTCGAATTATTAAGAACAGAATTTGAATCACAATCAAATCAATAAAAACATAATCAATTAAATTTTATTAATCTCAAGAATCAAAATCCAAAGGAGAGTATAAACATAAACTCAACATTCAATGCAACTATTCTCAACACCTATTTTAATTCTATACATGAATAAAACTGAAATAAATGGAAAATACATCAGGAACAAAGTTACAGAGGTGGCAACGATGGGAAACCAACTGTTCTAGGAAGTACGTCGCATTAAGCTTCTTCTTTGTGTCTCTTTTCTTTTGTCTCCTTCCTCAATCTCTCGATTTCTCTCTAGGTTTCTCCCAGAATTGGCTGAATCAAGCTCTCTTGCATGACTCTCTAGGCTCTCCAAAGACTACTACATGCATCACATCATGTTCTATTTATTTGTGAAAGCCTTCAGTTAAAGTTAGGGTTGAAACGACTTAACAAATCTTGTGAAACTTGAGTTTTCACATTAGCCCAACGCAGGCCACAATCGTGGCCAGTGCATAAACCTTTCTGTCATGATCATGACCCAATGTGCACAATTGGAGCCTAACTAGAAGCTCTCTGTCACAACCATGCCCGAATGTACACGATTATAGCCTGACTGCTGCTGGCTCGTCCCTCTCTATCACGATCGTGGCCTAATGGGCACGATCGTGGCCTATGTCTTTAGCTTGAAACTCTTTGCATCTTCTTCATTCTTCACCATTTACCCTAAAACACTAACAAACCCATCATAGTACGTCAAATATATAACAATTAAGCTCAAAGACTCCTACTAACATATAAAAACACTTAAACACCTAAACTAACACATAAATGCACACTTAACACTCAAATTCACATTAAATACATAACAAATTAAATCCTAAAACATTATAGAATTCACAACTATCAATATCCCCACACTTAAACGTTTACCTGTCCTCAAGAAAACAAAACAACAAACACACAATAAACACAAAACACACAATGCAATAATGAGACAATGGCTTTAACGTTATGAAATAAATTTAATTTTGAACACAATCTAACAAGTTATATCAAATCAGTAATAGGAAAAATCTATGTCTAAGGCTTTTAACTAAATATAAAAATTAATTAAGATCTAAGTTTTAATTCATTTACCCTTTTTAATTATGCACACACATTAATAAGTCTTTGGTCCTTCAGACTTTGTAATTGTTCTTAAGTATATTGTCATGAAAAGTCAAGCTATTTACAAGTTTGGTAGGTTTTATTAAGGGAAACACACATTTTTATTTTGTTGAACATGGACTTAGTCTTTTAATGCGGAGGCAAACTTTGGTAATGAATGTCGATCTGGATACTCAACTAAGTAATGTTTAAACATCTTAGTTGAAACGTCATTATAATCTTTTTACATAAAGGCACACATTTGTGATGCGTGTCGATCCGATTACTCAACTACAACACGTTTTCAACTGGCTACTAGCTCCATTCATAACCCAGAGGTCAGCAGGACAGTGATTTATTAAACACAAGAAAACAATTTTTTTCACAATTTATTGCCTACCTTGTTGTTGTAGCTATTCGTTTTCATGAAAAAAATACCAGTAAAACTACAACATACTAGTAAAACTACTTAAGTTGAAAGGCATAAAATTATGAATGAATATGACAACCTAAAGGGTTCTAAATTTACATTAAGTCCTAATTAAGCAGTATATTTATCCAAGGAACCCTAATTCACTATTTTTGCAAGCTAATGATTATTCACAACCTAATAGACTATGGTCAAAATTAAATAAATTTCACTTCATCTAAGCCATTGACACATTCAAACACCTCACACAATGCAGCCTAACACTATTATACCATATGCAAAATCACAATCCTAAAAACAAAACACAAAATCCCTCCCCACACTTAAACAACATATTGTCCTCAATGTGAGAAGAAACACACACAAACACATAAACGAAAAGGAAAAATAGAATTTAAACTCAACATAAAACAATTTAACATAAAAATAAAACAGAACTGAAGGCTAATTTGGGAAAGAAAATTGAAAACAATTGGGTTAGAAATAAATCCTATGGAGAAGGAGCTGGTGATGGTGTTGGAGGCTGCAATTAAATGCCTTGAGACTCGAAATACTGATGACTCTGTCAGATATCTTGGCTCTGGCATCGTTGGGTCCGTGCTATCTTTGTGAGTGTTATGTTGGTTTCAAAAATTGCATCCAAAACCTTCTTCCAACGTTGTTCCTCTTCCTCTTCCTCCGATTCTTCTCTTGTTGATTCCTCCGGTACCTGTTGAGGTGGCGCTGAGCTCGAGCTTACCTGACCTACCCTGATCCGAACATGTGTCTTTGCACTAATATCCCTCAGTTCCATGTTTGTTGAATGGATGATCTTAGCCCAAAATAAGTGATGATGGTTGAGGAGGTTAGGGGGTGAACTGTTAACCCCCTCTATTCCACACCACAATGTTCTGCAATGGCAGAAACTATGTATCCCATTCCTAGATGGTTACTCCGCTTGCACGGAGCCACAACAATAGCTTGTAGCACATGCATAAATGTGCTTACTGGAATCTTATGGTCCATGTAACACAATATGAAAAGTTTCTTGGTGGAACACTTATTGGTTTCTGACTTGTCAAAAACCAGCTGACACATAAATTTGTGCAGCAATAAGTGTTCATGGGACCTGATAATGTTGTTGTGTGCATTCTTGGTATAGAAACACTTAACCCCAATAAGCTCATTCCAGCACTGAGAAGGACAAAAATTCTTATGTTAATCGACGATGGTGGATTCAGGGAATCCACACATCTCACACATGATTTCTATGTTTAATTGATAGGCTCATCCTCTCAATCTAAACCACAATTCTTTTGGATTCTAGGGTTCGTAGGTTAAGGTCATGAAAAATTCTAGTGTAAGCTCCTCATAAACAGGGAATTGAAACCTAATAAATTGAGCCCATAGGATCCTCTTAGCTAGGTTTTTTACTTGCTCACACAATTCTGGCCTATTCAATGTATCAATATCAAAATCAAAATATTTAGGTACTACAACTTGTCTAACAGAAGGTATAAGAAACGAGTGCGTTCCTCCTTGGTGTAGATAGGAAATGGTGCTCCAAAGTTCGCTGCTCAGTTCCTTCTCCCTCGTCCTGGGACTTGCTGTCATTCATATGCCTCTCGTCGGGCTGTTTGCTTAATATGTGGCATGATTGAGTAAAATTTGGAAAAAGTCAGAGCGTTAAAATTTGTAGTGAGAGGTGAGAGTGTTTGAATGCTAGAATTCTAGAGAGATAGAGTGAAAGTGAAAATGAAGTTAGAACTGAATATATAGGTTGTAAAAAGGGAGTAAAAATGTCTTAAAATTTTCATGTCTCCCCTATTTCTGTATAGTTGTAGGCCACGATCGTGGCCAGCGGCGTGTCACCAATTCTAAATATTTTTCCTTTGTTCTTTTTCTAGTCTTTTCTCCTTCACTTATAGTTCTTTTGTGGCCCTCTTTCACCTCTCTTTTCATGCTTGCCTAATTATCTACATAATTCTGAAAACCTATCCTTTCCTCGATTTTATTCAAAACACAAAAAAATAAACCTAACTACGGAATTCAACTATTCTATTCCAAATTAAGCAACTAAATTTTCCATAGGTTGCCTCTCATGGAGCGCTTCCTTTAACGTCGATAGCTCGATGCTCGTTTTACGCTCAAGGTGGTTGGAATGAATGGTTCGATGGTAGCATTGCCATTAATCGCAAAGTCTTAACTTGAGCTACCATACTTTCTTGCAATTTTCCTTGCCTAGCCTTCTCCTTCATTAGTGTTTCTTTTGAAAAGCATTTCCAAGATTTTCAGTGTCCTCCTATTCTCCTCGAGGTTCAGGTTTTTAAAGATCTATTGGAGGTGACGGAGCTCTGTACTCTCTGTTGGTCACCTTGAAGGTTATGTGCTCCATCCCTATTCTCGGAGTTAGTTTGCCCCCATCAACATCAATAATTGAGAGCACAGTAGCTAAGAACGGTCGTCCAAGAATCATTGGGGTATCCCCATCTTCACCAATGTCCAAAATAAAGAAGTCCTTGGGGAAGGTAAATTTACCAACCTTTACCGGCACATCTTGGATAACTCCCAACAGTTTATATGAAGTTTTATTATTCGTCTTATCTTAACTAAAAACTTGGTGGGCATTAACTCTCTTAACCCCAATTTTGGACTGAAGGTGTAAGGCCTCATATTTATGGTCACGCCTAAATTTGCGAGTGCACTATCTATGATAATTCTATTGATACTACAGGGAATGAAAAAGTCCCCTAGTCTTTACCCTCCTTCGTGACAGATTCTTGTAATTTAAGCTTCATTTGGATTTGTTCCGTCACCTCCTTGACCTTGTTTGGTTCAATTTCTTGTAGCTTCTCTACTTCCCTTCTTCTATGTAACTCCCACTGAGCAAAAAATTAATGTGGAAATATTCGTTAGGTTATTTTAATTGACTTGCTCATGGGCTTCATTGGAAGGTCTTCCCTACCTTCTCTTTTCTCTTCTTCCTTCTCCCACACTTGTATGGCTTCTTCATCCTGTGTCTGACTTATAACCATAATACGTTCCTTCATGCTGGACTTGGTATTTCTTGGAAGAGTTACAGCATTCTAAGTCAACATTGCTAACGATAACTGGCCCATTTGGACTTCTAAATTATGTATGGATGAGGCATGATTCTTCGTGACTTCCTCGAATTTACTGTCGAGCGTCCTATGTGCCTCTTCCATGCCTCCAATCTTATCCAAGAACGTATCCAACTTTAACTCTAACGAGCTTACTTTATCCTACTGAAAGCTTGATTGCCCATGAGGCCTGAATTGCCCTCATTGTTGTTAATTGACTAGGAGAAGTTAGGGTGATTCTTCCACCCGAGGTTGTATGTGTTGGAGTAGGGATTAGTACCCCCTCCTCATCTAAATTGCACCCCCATAAATTTTACTTGCTCCTGGTTATGCTCTCTCATTAGGTATATCATGATCTAATTATCCGCATAACTCACACTTCAACTGCACAACTTTAACAATGTCCTCATGTTGCTGAGCTATCACGTCAATTTATCGATCTTCACTTGCATCTTTGTCATCTGATCAACTGCAACAACTCCTTTGTGCTCTCTAAAGATAGTAGGTTGCCTACCTCGCTCATTCGCTCATAAGGAACTATTGCTCATCATCTCCTCTATTAGCTCTGTTTCATCGACCGTCTTCTGCATCAGAGATTCTCCTAATGCTACATCGATCATACCTCTAGTAGGTGGGTTCACTCTATTGTAAAAGGTCTATAGAAGGAACTCATTGGGTAAGTTGTGGTGTGGCATCTCCTCTTTAGGTTCTTGTAACGATCCCACACTTCATAAATGGACTCTCTATCACCTTATTGGAAATTAGTAATTTCCTTTATAATCTTTGTAGTCTTCGTTAATAGGAAGTACTTGTCTAGAAAAGCAAACAGAAGCTGCTCCCACGTCATAATGTTAGCGGAGCTCAGTGAATGATACCAAGCCTTTACTCTATCTTCAAGCGTGAACGGAAATAACCTAATCCTAGCCGCATCTTTTGACATCTAATGATTCCAAATAGTATCACAGATCTCAAGGAAGCTCACAATATGCACGTTCGGGTCCTCATTCACCAATCTATAAAATTGGATGTTTTATTGAACCATGCTCAATTTTTAATGAGACTGCTTGAACAGGTGGTCTAGTCACTCCTTGGTTCGCTGGGTTAAACCTTGTCCTCATAAAGTCCATGAGGGTTCATTGTTGCTGTCCAGGGTTCACTTCTTGATCCATGTTTCTCTGAATCTCCTTGGCTGTTATTGACTTTTCTATCTCTTCTTCCTCCTCTCGCAGGGCTTTCCTAAGGGTTCGTTCTCATCTTGTTATGTCCCATCATGTAAAAAAATTTGCGGGTGGGTCAGAATGGGCCGGCCTATGGCCAGGCCCACCTAACCCGGCCAGGCCAAGGGCCGCCTGTTGGGCCTTAGTCGACTTGGGCTTTTAATATATTTTTAAAATTTTTTAAGACTATTTTAAAAAATTGTAGTTGTATTTTTTAAAATTCATAAATTATAAACTTTTTATTTTATTTTTCATATTTACATCATACATACATTATGCATAAATGTGAAAATTTTACATCATATATACATTATGCATAAATGTATTTATACATTGTATTTTATTTTTCATATTTACATAATATATACATTATGCATATATGTATTTATATTAATCTTAAAACGAATTAATCACTTTATTAATCCTAATGTATCAATTCCAAAATAATATATAAGTAATTCAGTCATAAAAATAAATAAGTATAGTATATTACATTCAAAATAGTTATTATTTTAACTAAACTAGAATATATTTTATAAATTCTTTTGATTTGTTTTTATAAATTATTTATTTCATTAAGTGAAAAATAGTTTTTTTTACTTTGTTTCTAAAATCATTATATTCTAGTTAATCTAAATTTATATAAATTACATTCATAATTTTTTCTCCTATCTAAATTCTAGTATTAGAAGATTCATTTCTACCTAGCTAGGTCACTCTAATTTAAAGTTTGTTAAGAGTAATTCCTTAAATCTTTAATGGAAACCTTGATAGAAGATATAAGTATTAGTTTAAATCCTTCTTGTCCTTAGAGTGTTATATGTATATCATATATGATATATTCATATTTCATAAAATTAATAAAATTTTCATTTTTTTAATATATGTATTATATGACAACTTTAAATTATAACAACATATAATTAATTAATTATGATATAATAAAGTTATTGAAATGTGTATAATGTAATGATGTGATTAATTAGGACATTTAATTCAATTAATTACAAATTTATATAAAATGTTAATAAGTTAATAGTAATAGCTAAAATTCTGAATTATATTAATTACAAATTTTTAATTTACTTAAATTATTTATTAATTATTTTTAGAGAGAATTTATAAAACCAAATTCATGTTTCATAAAATTAATAAAATCATTTTACAAAAAAAAAAGATACAATACAAAATCAATAGCTACATTGGACATTGGACTAGAGACTGAAAGAGCATCATATGATTCTAATTGATTAAGTGTACTTGTTAGTAAGGTCGACAATAGTTTAGCTCCAATCATCTGTATGTACAAACATTATATTTAGTAATATAATACGTAAAGTAAACAAAATTTAATAATGTAACATTATATAAAAAGAATGTTGGACCCCGTTTCCGGAGCCCAACTATCGGGATATCATAAAACGTGAGCGTGTGTATTATCTTGTAAGGTTATTTCTATGAACTCTCATTAGCCATCATCAGTTCATCGTCATTCTTATAACATCTCAAAAGTTTCCTATTCGATCAATATAGATCATGATATGTTTAAAAGCCAAAGTACGCTCATAACTAAGTCATGCTCCTCCAATCAATTCCTTCACTTTCTTTCCATTAATCTTTCTCAAATCAACACCAAAGGCTACCAAATTTTTTTTGGAGATATAGAAAACGTGTTAGGCATCTATTGGTTCAATAATCACTTCATTTGGAGGTCAGATGATGAAGTTATGGCCAAAAGAGTCAACCATGATTATGTCCTCAATCATATTGTACTTATTTTGGGACGATCGAAATAAATTTCATCGGAGATATTGGATAGTGGTTATTTTAGGACAGTTTCAAAAAGGACTTCGAGATCTACAACTTTTGTGAAGATATTGAAGAAAGATTTTACATCTAGAGGGTCAAAATTGTGAATTTCCAAAAGTGCACAGTGTATGACATACACCTCTACCTAACGAACATACAGAGCTCTGGGTTGTCTTCTAGACCCGTGAAGGTCTGTTCAACAGACATGGACTGGCCTGGGGATATTTTCAGACCTAAGAAGGTCAGTTTAATGGACCTAATGTCCTTCTAACAGACATGGTGAGACAAAACTACCTCCAAAGCATCTCCAATGGTTCCTACATCCATTCTAACATCACTTTTACTCATAATCTTCCCAAATTCACTACTTCTAATTCAATGTCACTCCTTAAACATTCAATTATCAAATTGATTTCATTAAACTCCCAAATATCAACTCCATTGATTCATCACATACAACAAATTCTCATCTTTCACTATAGCCGTCCTATATGCATCCTTTGCAGCATTACTAACTTATAATGATTATATCTCCCAATCCCAATTTCCAAAAAGTTCATACTTTATATCATTGGAAAGCTAGAAAGATAACCTACAACTTCTAAGAAAAGAACTCAGTCTAATTCAGCCTAGATCAATATAGATTTTTCTAGAAGTTAGCTCACAAAATTTTACCCTGATGAATACTTAAAAAATGCAATGTACAAACTTTGAGAGTCATGAGCAAAAACATAATCAAATTTCATCATCATCAAAAGATAAGAGTTTTACAAAGCTTTAATGGGCATTTTAAGCCACAATACATCATAGTCCAAAAATACATAATTTACATAAAGTGGAATTGCTCAAAATCCAAATAAAGCCTTATTTTACAAAAACTAACTTAAAATACAAAATAAGCATAATCAGGAGTAATGCCCTTTTGCTCGATCACTCGATCTCTTGCTCATCACCTAAAGATGGGACAGAAAGGGGGGGTGAGCATAAAGCTTATGGGTAACAAGAAAAACCATTGTAAAATTCACAATGCATCATGAAACACATATTTCCAAATTCTCAATTTATCAAACACTTTATAAGTAACCCAAATCATGTATTCAATAAACTTGTCA
>JAOSBO010228860.1:0-14212 GCA_027563915.1 Erythroxylum rotundifolium | reverse complement strand
GAGTTGGGCAGACCACTCAAACATGCATTGGCCACCCACTCGCCCATTCATGTTTGGGTTGGTTGGGCGAGGCCAGCCGGTTATAGGCTAATATGGTTATCTTTTTAGATCCAATTTGTATTGTAGATACATTCAACCTAGACTATTCAATTTAGCAACTTCTCAACTGTTACAATCGTCTAATCTTCTCCTGATATTATGCTTCAGTTATTCTCTTCTTAGATTACATATAGCAAGATTTTCTTCTTTATTGAGTGTTCTGAAAAGTACAAACCTTCTTTTTTGCATTCTTACTTATTAGGCATAAATTGTGCTTCCTCCACATATGTTCAAAGGCTCGTTGTAATATCCTTGGGGAGCAACTGACATTCGAATTGCACCAACATTCCACTTAAATCACTTTCAATGCAATGGCCTTAGCTACGACGCTGTTGATTCCTATTGATCTACCTTTTATTTCTGACAAGGAGAGTTTCTATCTTGAACGAATTTTAAGTTATCATATGTGGCAAAAGTCGATAGTATATCAATTTATTAAAGTAATCCATAACCTCTTTAGTAAATTGTTTCTATTTAGAAATTATATGAAATAAGAATAAAGTATTATGAAAGAAAATAATAAGAATATAAGAATTGTTTAACAAGAATTAGTTAATTAGGTTTGCTTATGCCTTTAAAAGTCAAGAGTAGATGATTTTACCATATTGATAAATAATTCACTTAAAAATGATTACCTATATATCTATATATATATATATACATAACTAGCTCATCACCAAATCTAACATAACTTAAATACGAATCTAGTCTTATAACCCTTTCAAAGTTTGAAATATATCTAAAATGCATTTTCAAATAAGGCTATCTAGCATAGACACAACTTGGGACATAATTATGTTCTAAGTCAAGTCTCTCATTGTTCCTTTCTAGTATATAAATATAGGCTCTAAAGTATTGTTGTCAAGGTTTGCTTCTTTTCATCTTCTTTGTATATATATATATATACAAGTTGTTATATGATCGTAGTTTTAGTTGTATCCTTCCTATAAAAAATTCTCTAGCAACACTTATATTCCATCTTGTGCCTTCACCTCTGCACTCCAGAGAAGAAATTGTTTGACACACAATCATAATAACGAATATATTTTACGTAGGTTAGATTGTATTCTATGTATATCAACTTGAAAAAATAATTAAGTCCAAACAATGCTTGAATTTTTCCATATTAATCAATTTTATCAATATGCCAATTACATTCTCTAAAATATGAACCCTTTTAAACAAGATCTAACCAGATGCAATCAATTTCTTAATCTTTTGAAACTTTATATCTTCAACCATAATACCCATTCATCTATATTTCTATTGACTACCCATAGTCTCTTAAAAGATAGTTGGATGTCCATAATTAATGGTAAAAGCATACAGAACTGAGTTTTTTTAATCATATCTATTTAGCAACGTATTGATACATCTCGCTATATTCTTTGCCATACTATGATGATGTTATTTTCTTGACATTTTTCTATTTACTAAGCTAGAACTTCTAACCCTTTTAGCATTTGTTCTCTGTTGTTTTAATTTTACATGTACCACTTTTAAATAGTATTACTCTCTGCTAACCTTGACATTGTATATGAACCCATCCCACTATATATAGTCAAATGGTTTCAAATCACCCTTGCAGCTCCTCCTGATTAAGCGCATTCATATATTCTAATTTATTATACTGCAAACCCGTTAACATTTCTTGCTACGTCAACAAGTCCTTGACTCTTTATTATTACAAAACGAAATTCCCAATTATATTAAATTTTTCCACTTCAAACTGTTATGATCAATCAAAAATTTATTTCAGATAAAATTGATTAGATGCAATAACAAAATTTTAACAAAATAGAGAAGGCACAAATTTATGTGGTTTAATGTAAGCCTGTGTCTATAGGAAGAGAGGTAAAATTCACTAATAAATTAGAGAGATACAACAAGACAATTAAAATAACATAACCTTGAACCCAAAAACACCCAATGTGCTCACCACTCACAAAATTAATAATGGAATTATAGCACTCAAAGGCTCTCAAAACTTTCTTAAAATTGACTCTCTCTCTCTATATTTTTTTTCTTCTCCATAACTTAACAGCCCAATACATATATATAGTCTGCTAAATCAGCTTATTTGAAAGAAATGTATAAAAGAAGCCAACTTTAATTGGCAAAATAAAAACTAGATACAAACTAGCTTTAAATAAGTCAAACAACACATATTAATATAATAAATAAATCTGCATTAAAGTTGGCCATTATTTTCAATTTCATGAAAGTTACTTTGCCAACTCAAAATTAACTATCGCTAGCTGTCATTATTTGCTCTCTAATCACGGCAAGGAAGTAAATTTAATTGGTTGAAAAAAATTTTAAGGCACCAACAAAAAATCTCTACCTTGACTTGAATTTTCATAATCTATCTTGCACCAAATTAGTATATTTTCTTCATTTTATCCATTAAACCCTAAAGGGCTTGCTGGTCATGATATTAGCTGGATTATCTACAGCTCTAATCTTCTTCACAATAATATATTCTTAAGAAATAATCCCATGAACAAAATGGTACCTAACATGATGTGTTTTGTCTTTTCATGAAACATTTGATCTTTTGTCAAGTGAATAGTACTTTGATTATCACAATGTCAACTGAATAGCACTTTGAGAAAATATCATTAAAGTCAATTCCATGAACATGACTATAGCCCTTTACAACTAATCACGCCTTATATCTAGCATCTTTAACACTTAGAATGCCTTCTTTCTTTTTAAAGACCCATTCACAACCAACAATCTCTTTGTCTTTAGGCAGTTTCACCAATTCCTAGGTTCTATTTTTATAGAGAGACTCCACCTCTTCTTGGATAACCACTAACCATTTAGTTGAATCATCACAAAAAACTGCTTTTGAATATGTGGAAGGTTCATCAACATCATCAATTTCCTATGGCACCGTTAATGCATACGCAACATAATATGTATAAACTAATCTTTGTGGTAGTTTTTTCACCCTTCTTGTCCTATGTGTAGTGATGGAATACTCCTCTTATGGTAATCTTTTATTTCAATAGGAGTAGGCAGTGATATGGATTTCATATCGTATCGGCCAGTACAAGTTAGAAGGTTCCTACCAGCCAAAAAAGGTACAAAGCTATGTTCAAAGGTACCGTTGATTTTGCATGGTATTAGTCGGTACTATAAAATTTCAAAAATAGGGGGACTATTATGAAAAAATATTTCTGCAAAGCCCCTCCCTCCATCAACGCTCTTACTCTGGTACTCTCTCTCACACACACACACAAACACATATACATTAGTTCTCCTCTCCGATGACACATCTCTAACGACTATCCTCTCCAGTGACTCTATGTCGTTGTCTCTTCTTCTAATCTACTTCTCCATTGTTGTCACTGCTCCACCTCCGTACTGCCATTGTTATTTGTCACAAGCAAAGCCAACAAGGTCTAACATGAGAAAACCCAGCATCTGAAATCAAGACAGCAACGCAACTACTTTTAAATGAAGTCTTAGTAGTAATACAAGGAAAAAGATGAGAGACAAAGAGCTTTCTAGACAATTTCATCTTTACTTTTTGTTCATATACGTATTCTTAAATATCAACATATCCTTTCATTGAATGTAAGAAGTTACATTTTTGCCCAACTTAAAGACCATGATGTAAGTACATTATCGAGTCAATGTATAATTTCAACTTTCAAAAAAGAAAACATCAATTTCACAAAACAAGCAATTATGAATTTTAATTGTTTACTAGGAATGTCAATAGGTAGGGTCTGACTTGGGATCATGGTGGCTCGTGGCCCGACAGGTTGGGATGGTAAACCTGCAGCCCAGCCCGACCACAAATTGTCATAAGCGGGCCAAGCCAACCATTTATTTTTTAAGCAAAAAAATTCTAAAACAACGTCGTTATGGAAGTAACAGTCGTCCCATAGCCAAGGGCCAAAAGAGGGCCGAATTAGGCCAATTTTGCCATCTCTATTGTTTACCATGTGGAGAGGATTTTATATCCTGTAAATATTTAAGTTTTATTGTTTAGGTTTATAGATAAAGATTTTTTTTGTTATTTATTTTTCAAAATTTTATAAAATTAAAAATATATTGTATATTGTAAATTTTAATTATTAAATAAATTTAATAAATTGTTAGTTAATTAATTTATAAGATATAATTAAGTGGAAAAAGTTATTTGTCTTTTTTATTTATAATTATAATTATGATAATATTTTTATTATCAAAATTAAGAATTATTATAATAAAATTTTTATGGTGTCTATACTACTCTTAATTCAATTGTAATTATTATATTTTGTTAATGAACATATTTTAATTTATATGATTTAGATTATTATATTTAGTATCCATTTGATTCTATTAATAATAAAATTTACTTCAAAATTTTTTTAGGTAATAATTATGGTTATTATTTATAGGGAATATGTGAAAAATAATATTAAGAAAAATAAATAAATTGTAATTATTTTAAATTTCTATTATTATGATTTTTAGAGATAAAGTTTGTATAAAATTATAAATTATGCAATATAATATATTGAAGGACTATTTTGTAATTGTAAAAAATTCAAGGATTATTTTATAAATTAAAAAAATTACTCAAAACAGTACCTGGTATTAACCAGTATCATATAGTACCATATTAGAATCTGGTACCAATATTGGTACAGTATTCGTGAAATTGGGAGTAGGTAATTGAAATAGATCTTGTTGTAAGACATCATCATTTGGAGGTAATTTCTCCACCTTAACTTCTGCAAGCTTAGCTGGATTCGTCACGCTTGTATCAGAAGAAATAGGAATCTCCTTTCTTGGGTGAAGCATAGCAAACTCATCAAATATTTTATATATATATCCCTACTGATTACAGTTTTAAGTGTTTTATGATCAGAATACTAGAGTTTATATCCCTTTATACCTAGAGGATAACCAACAAAAATGCCCTTATAGATCTAAGCTCCAATTTACCATCATTAACATGAACATAAACTGGACAACCAAATATCCTCAAAGTAGAATAGTCAGCAGACTTATCAGACCAAGATTCTTCTAAAGCCTTACAATTAATGGCTATGGATGGAAAACAATTAATTACGTAGCAAGTAGTCGAAGTTGCTTCTGACCAGAAATCTTTAGATAGACCTTAAATAGATGACATGCAGCGGACTTTCTCTAACAGAGTTTTGTTGATATCCTCGACTACGTCATTCTATTATGACGTCCCTTTAACTATAAAGTGTCTAACAATACCTTTATCTTTTCAAAACTTATTAAATTTACTATCACAAAACTCCAACCCATTATTAGTGCGAAGACGTTTAATTTTCTTTCATGTTTGCTTTTCTACCAAAGCCTTCCATTATTTGAAGGTTTTAAATATACAATTCTTCTGTTTAAGAAAATAAACCCAAACCTCTAGAGTAGTCATCAATGAGGTAAGCATGTACCGAGCACCACTTTTCGAAGGAACATGATCAAGTCCCCATAGATATGAATAAAGATAATCCAAAATACTTTGGTTTTGTGTACTGCAGTATAAAGCTAACTCTTTTCGGGTTGCCAAAAATACAATGCTCACAAAATTCTGACTTTGAGGTACTTTGGTCATTTAAAAGACCCTTGTTACTCAAAACGTCCAAACCTTTCTGACTCATATGTCCTAGCCTTATATGCCACAATTTAGTAACATCAAATTTGATGTAAGAGATGAAGAGATTGCAGTTGTACCTGGAACAACAAATCCTTGCAACATATATAATCTGCCATTTTACATCAAACCTTTCATCACAACAAGAGCACCTTTTAGAACTTTTAAAACCCCATTTCCACGAGCAAATTCATAACTAGAAGCATCTAATACTCTTAAAGAAATAAGATTCTTCTTCAAGTAGGGAACATGTCGCACTTTAGTCTACATTCTTACTAAGCCATCATGCATTCTAATTTTAACTGTTCTAATTCCCTCAATCTCATGAGGGTAATCATCAACCATTGGAACAACTCCATTGTACATTGGTTCATAGGTAGAAAATCAATCCTTATTATACTATATATGAAAAGTGCAAGTAGAATCTAAAATCTAACTTTGCATAAATTTGAAGTTATCCCCTCTTTTAGAGAGATCATTGCATTCAAATTCTTCCTCTACAACACTGGCTTCGATGGGCTTGTCATAATTCTTTTTCTTATCTTTGTCATTATTTTGTTGCCCGTTCTACAACTTGAAACATTTAGATTTAATGTGCCCCTTTTCTTGTAATAACTGCAAGTCATATTCCTATGTTTGGATTTAGATTTAGGTTCACTATTGGCAGAATCCTTATTAGTAGACCGCCCTCTGACGATCAAGCTTTTTGTAGGACCATCACTACTTGATGCAAGCCCTTTATACATAAACTCTTTTGAAAACAATGTTGACTTAACCTCCTCATCAGTAAGCCTAGGCTTACTGAAAATCGTAGTATCTTTAAAGTGCTTATATGACAGAGGTAATGAGCGCAATAGCATAAGAGCTTTATCTTCTTCATCATACTTGATATCCATATTTTTCAGATCCATCACAATATAAACAAATTCATCAATATGCGATTTTAAATGTGTACCTTCAACCATATTAATTATGTGCCAACGATTTCTTGCCACCAACTTCGTTGTAAGGGTTTTTGTCACCATAAATCTTTCATGGTCTTCTCAGTAATAACCTCATGCAAAACCTCGTTTGACAAACATAACTGAATGGCTGTTAGGGCTTTCTTACCTACCTCTTACTTCTGCTCTTCAATCAACGTAGCAAGCATCTTGTCCTTCCCTAATAGGGCTTTTTCTAAACCATTTTGTGTTAGGATTGCACCCATCTTGATTTGCCACAAAGCATAAATTTAATTGGCTTTAACACCTCTTGTTATGATCGATCGAATTAGACGTATCGATGAAATTTTGATAAAATAAAGAAGACACAAAATTATGTGGTTCGGTGTAAGCCTACGTTCACGAGCGAAGGAAAGTAAAATCTGCTAATAAATTAGAGAAATACAAAAAGGAAATTAAAATAACACTTAACCCTTAAACCTAAATACACCCAATGTGCTAACCACTCACTAAATTAATTATGGAACTATAACACTCAAGGGCTCTCAAAACTTTCTTAAAATAGGCTCTCACTTATTTTTTTCTCCTTCTTAACTTAAAAACACAATACATATATATAGTGTGCTACGTTTGCTTATTTGAAAGAAACATTAAAAAAAAAGTAGCCAACTTTAATTAGCAATATAAAAGCTAGATACAGGTAGCTTTGAATAAGCCAAACAACACATATTTGTGTAATAAATATATGTGCATTGAAGTTGGCCATTATTTTCAAATTCATGAAAGTTACGAATTTGCCTACTCAAAAATTACCATTGCTAGTTGTCATTATTTGCTCTCCAATCATGGATGAAAAAAATTCAAGGCACCAATAACACAACCCTTGCAATTGAAGTTATTATTGCTTCAAGTACGATACAATACTCATTGAGAAATTATATGTAACAAGAATAAAGTAGTATGCAAGAAAATAAAAAGTTTTTGAAGAGGTTCAACCAATTGAATATGCCTACATCCTCAAAAGTCAAGAATAGTTGATTAATAACTCGTTTAAAGAAGTGTAGGGCATTAAAAATTGTAGGGCATGAAACTAAAGCACAAGTAAAGAAAGGAGTGCAAGAAACAAGTGAGAGAAAAGGTGACGGATTTACATTTTTCCAGCTTTGTTCGAGCCAGTTTAGTCTCCAAACACATTAGAAATTGTAGGGCATGAAACTAAAGCACAAGTAAAGAAAGGAGTGCGAGAAACAAGTGAGAGAAAAGGTGACGGATTTACATTTTTCCAGCTTTGTTCGAGCCAGTTTAGTGATCTGGGGCCAGAGTTCGATTGCATGATGGAGCCCATCGTACCAGAGGGTCAGCATGCAAAACGGAGCCGCACCTGCGAAGGCGAGCCACCTCCAAGGCCCACCCTATCGTATAGAGCAACAGTGTAGGGCGACGTAGAAAGGGACACTACTGAGGGGGAGGATGAATGGCCCGATGACGACACCGTCGAACTGGAGGACGGCGATATCATGCATGTCCCTGAAGAGGCTAGCGGGGGGTTAACACTGTCACAGAGCTTCAAGGAAAAATTAGACAAACAATGGGATAACGCGGTCGTCATCAAGCTGCTGGGTCGTCGCATCGGCTACCGTCTCCTCCGGTCCCGGTTGAAGACCCTGTGGACTCCGCACGGCCCACTGAAGCTAGTTGACCTGGAAAATGAGTTTTTCCTCATAAAATTCCTGGAGGCCGATGATTTCTTCAATACACTAACGGACGGGCCCTGGGTCATCTTCAGCCAAGTATTGACAGTGCAACAATGGACGCCGAATTTTCGACCGTCTCAGGGCGTCGCCAGCTGCGTCGTTGTCTGGATCAAGTTCCCTGATTTACCCATTGCCCATTACCATCCAATGATACTCACCGCTTTAGGCAACTTGGTGGGACGAACGGTGAAGATCGATGTCGCGACCCGCCATGCGCAAAGAGGAAAATTCGCGAGGGTGGCCGTCAAGATCGATTTGCAAGCTCCAATCAGGTCCTGCGTCAAGCTCGACGATGAAGCGCTCCTCATGGCCTACGAGGGCTTGCCGGACATCTTCTTCGTCTGCGGGATCGTGGGTCATGACGCCCACCGGTGCCCCAAGAACCCACGCCTCTTGGCCACCGCTAATCTTCCAAGTGCCAGTACAGGTCCAGAGGAGGCCGGACGATCGAACATGGCAGACGCCTCTCCTTCGATGCCTGCCCCTGACAATCCTACTAGTTTTGACCCTTGGACGCAAGTCCGACAGAAGACACCTGCACCGAGGAAAGCTCAACCGGACGGGAGTGGCGCTCCACCACCACAACTAGCTGCAAGGACTGATGGATCTCGATACACTATTCTGTCAGAGGCGGGAATTCTAGGCGAGCAGAGCGTTAGTGTGTCACGGACAACGGCTAGTTCATTAGGCGGGGGACTGGGACAACGGCTATCACGCGAAGGCACAACGGACCAAGCTAGGAAGCACAATTTGGGGTCAAATCTGCCAGGGCCCAAGCGCAACACGCGAGGGGGAGGAAAGGGAACGCATGTTGGGCCTCGCCATCCAACACCAACAACCAGCCCAGGGGGCCAAGCCCAACAGGCCCCCAGCCCACCCAGCCTCCCCCAGGTCTGCATTCAACCCACCGACACCATACGTCACATTGCTGTTGAACTTACTTCCCACACCTACATGCTCTGTGATAGCCCAGCCTTCGGAGTCAGTGGGCCAAATATGGCGGAGCCGCCTCAGCAAATGACGGGTGTGGACGGGCCGGAGGTGACCACCCAAACCCAAAGGGCCACCGTTGCGATTCCCACAGAACCCCCAGACCCAACTGCTGGGCCCACCGGGATGCTAAGCGACCCCCCTCTTGAACCCTGCGAAGCGGTCCCAACCCAAGCAACAATAGGGCCCGGGACCACCGACGAGATTGGTCGTAATGCGCGCCCACAGTCTTTTTCGAGTTAGCATCTTTCCTCTTTCTGTTTAATTATTTATGTCAATTTTTATTTGAAATTGCCAAGGGGCCGGGAGCCCCAAATTTCAGAATATTTTGTGAGCCTATATTAGTCATTATAAACCGGGTATCCTAGTACTATTAGAGCCCCGAATTAGTGGCCATAAGGCAAATTAAGTAGTACACCGACTCGGTTTTGACTATTCCTTCTGGGTCGAAGCCCTTGGATTCTCAGGTGGTATTTGGTTATGTTGGTCCAAACCGATAGAGATCACAGTCGTTGTAGCCCATCGCCAGTTTATTCATACTGTAGTACAAATCGGGCCTCATACGTTCGATTTCACTTGTGTTTACGCTAGCCCTCAAGAGTCTACCCAAAACCTTCTTTGGCCCCTACTGCGTTGGATAAGGGATTCGCGGACTCGGCCCTGGCTTATTAGCGGTGACTTTAACACCAAACTTGAACATTCGGAACGGAGGGGTGGCGCCGCCTCTGCTCGCGTAGTGTCGAACCGATTTCGGGACTGGGTTTACGATTGTGGCCTACATGATCTGGGATATTTTGGCTCCAAATTTACTTGGCGAAGGGGCCACCTTCAGGCCCGATTGGATCGAGTGTTAGGCTCTTCAACCTGGCTTGAGACCTTCACTACTACCGCCATTCGCCACCTTTCTTTCTTCGGCTCAGACCATAGGCCACTGCTCGTTTCGATTTTTTCCCCTATGCCTCAGCCCCCGAACACTACCACTACCCCTTTCCGATTCCAAAATGCTTGGATCACCCATAAAGAGTTTGCTGAAGTGTTAGCGGCTCACTGGCCTGCCAATGTGGAGGTCATGAGTAGGGCCCTCACAACTCTTTCCCAAAAACTGCACCACTGGCACAAAACCAGATTGGCAACTTTATGGCCAGGAAGAAACGTATCCTAGCACGGTTAGAAGGTATCCAGCGACATATGCCGACCCACCAATTCGGCTCGCTACAAGTTCTGGAAGATCAGCTCAGTAAGGATCTGAGCCAGGTATTGGGAGAGGATGAGCTGTTTTGGCACCAGAAAGCCCGCTGTGATTGAATTTCCAAAGGCGGCCGTAATACTAAGTACTATAATATCGTCACACTGGCTAAGCGCAAACAACTCCATGTCCAAAGTCTCAAAGACCCCAGCGTAGCCCACATCACGGACCCTAAGCAACTGCGTGGCCTGGCCAAGAATTACTTTGCCCAGCTTTATACCCAAGGCCAAACAAGCCACGACCACTTTCCCCTTGTAGGTGGGTTCCCGGAATTATCAGACGCACAAATCCACGCACTAACGCTCCCACTTCAATCCAGTAAAATTAAAAGCGCGCTTTTTGGTATAAATCCCCATAAAGCCCAGGGGATTGATGGTTTCACCGCGCTCTTCTTCCAACACCAATGGGGTACGGTTGGCCCGGCGATAGTGGCCTTCATCCAGGCCATCTTTCAACTCGAGCGGTGCGACCCGACCCTGAATCATACGCTTCTGGTCTTGATCCCTAAAGTCCCTTCCCCGAACTCGCTCACCCAATTTCGTCCTATCAGCCTTTGCACAGTGCTGTACAAAACTCTGTCTAAAGTGTTGGTGAATAGACTAAAACCGCATATGGATCATTTAGTGGCGGCTAATCAATGCAGTTTTATCCCAGGTCATCATATCACCAACAACATCATTATCGCCCAAGAGATTATCCACTCGATGCACAAGATGAAGGGAAAGACTGGATATCTCACCCTAAAAGTTGACTTGGAAAAAGCTTATGACTGCCTTAGTTGGGAATTTATTCGAGAAACCCTTATAGATATCGGTCTCCCGACCACATTCATCACCCTCATCATGCAATGCGTGACGTCGGTGAGTATGCAGGTCCTGTGGCAAGGCGTTCCTGCCCCGCCCTTCCAACCTACACAGGGCCTACGACAAGGGGACCCCCTGTCTTCGTACCTCTTTGTCCTAAGTCTGGAGCGACTAAGCCAGTTAATCACCCGAGAGGTTGCGCATGGTCAGTGGCAGCCGTTCAAACTTAGTCGTACATGCCCTCCCCTCTCCCACCTGTTTTTCGCCGATGATCTCGTCCTGTTCACCAAAGCAACGAACGTTCAAGTCGAGATTCTGGGTTGAACACTGGACGTCTTTTGCCAGGCCTCGGGCCTTCGGGTTAATATGACTAAGACTATGGTCTATTTCTCCAAGAATGTTCCCCGGGCAATGAGGGACCACCTCAGTCAGCGTATGCAAGTCAGATGCACTCCTACCTTCGGAAAATACCTCAGAGTCCCACTACTCCACGAGCGTACCAACCAGCGTACCTATAAGTATCTTCTGGACAACACGCACAACAAACTCATCGGCTGGAGAGCCAGAACTCTATCGTTAGCTGGGCGGGTTACCCTAACCCAATCAGTCATCGCGTCATTGCCCCTTTACGCGATGCAAACTGTCAAACTCCCGAGAACTCTCTGTGAGGATCTAGAGCAGTTAATACGCGGATTTATTTGGGGCTCGAAACCCGGCTAGAGGAGAACCCACTTAGTCAGATGGGAGAAGGTGTGCCAACCCAAAGCGCAAGGAGGTCTCGGCATCAAACGCCTTCGCTCTTCAAATGACGCACACTTGGCCAAACTGGGTTGGGGGTTAATTACTAACCCAGCAGCCCTTTGGGTCCGAGTCCTCAGAGCCAAGTATCGCCTCGACCCCCAGTCAATCCCTAAGTCAGTGGACCACCCTGGGGCCTCAGCCTGTTGGAAGGGGATCGCCGCGACGTGGTCATTTGTGAGGCTAGGATCTCAATGGACACTGGGGAATGGGGAATGGGGAACGCATACATTTTTTGCTAGACAACTGGGTGGGGGACTGGGGTCCCCTTATCGACCACACGACTGTCACCATTCCGGATAGTATTCTCTAGCACAAGGTGTCAGCTTACCTCACGACCGATAGAGATTGGCAATGGCATGAGTTTCAGCACTACCTGCCCCCTCCTGTCTGTAGGAATATAACAGAAATCTGCCTCCCAGGCCCCCCCCCCCCCGAAGGAGGACACCGTCGCTTGGGGGCCTTCTCCCCACGGGGACTTTACCATGGCGTCGGCTTTCGCCCTAATCGAAGCCCAGTCCCCCGAGGCCAACCGACGATTATGGGACTTAATCTGGAAATGGCCAGGGCCCTTAAGGATCCACTCTTTCCTCTGGCTGGTGGGAAAATCTAAACTGCTCACAAACACGCAACGAGTGGCAAGGCATATATCAGAGAATAGCAGCTGTCATTATTGTGGTCATGCAGAGTCCATACTACATGTGCTCAGGGATTGTCCCCGAGTGCAAGCTCTCTGGCGACAATATCCCCCGGAAGTGGTGGATGCGGATCTCTTCCAGCTAGGGGAGGACAGTTTTGGTTACGGACGAACCTTCTCAAACCCGACCAGGTCAATCAGTCCGTGTGGCCTCGCATCTATGGAGTCACTTGCTGGTTTCTTTGGACCTGGAGGAATAAAAGTCTGTTTAAGGCGGGGTTTGTTTGGCCAACTGCCGGCGCGCGTATCATCTGGGAATATGTCCAGTGGATAGAACGTGCACAGATGATCGAAGCTAAAGTTTTTCCACAACAGACGCGGATACAGGGACAATGAGTTGGTTAGAACAAACCCAACGAGGGCTGGATCAAGCTCAACACCGATGGCACTGCTAACCCGTACTCCAACCACACAAGTGTCGGGGGTTTACTCCGAGATCACCTTGGTCAGTGGCAGGGCAGGTTTTTCCAAACAATTAGCGGGGACTCCCCGCTCACAGTGGAATTGTGGGACGTACACTCGAGCCTTACCCTTGCTTGGGCACGGGACTATCGACGAGTAGCAGTCGAAGTGGACTCCCTCAAGATTATCGATATTTTATCTTCTTCACATCTTGTGTTACCTGATCTTAACTTTCTGATTGCAGGTATTCGGGCTTTGCTATCCCGCAATTGGGAGGTGACACTCACCCATATTTACCGGGAGATGAACCAGTGTGCAGATCGTCTGGCTGCACTAGCCACCGGTGCTAACCCCGGTCTCCATATTCTTGAGAAGCCGCCAAGTGCTATTACGAACCAACTCTACTGCAACTTGCAAGGGTGTCTCTATAGGCGTTTCTAGCGTTTATTTTGTCTTCCGTTTGTAATCAAAAAAAAAAAGAGTACATATTTTATATTCATATAATAAGTTTACAAAAGTCTAATATAACTTATACAATTATATGTAACTTGCCTCATGCTAAATTTATTCTAACTTGGAATTTAGTGAAAAACGATGCTTCTTCCCAGTGTCAAAACCTACAAAGGAGGCAGAAAAAAAACATAAGATAGTGACCAGCACGACAGCATTGCAGGCTTCTTACATCTTTAAACTAGGACCAAGACATTGTTTATTGTAATATGGTGTAAAAAGTTACATCCACTTCTAGAGACCTCCTTCCGACCATATATTAGATGATGAAATCCCTTGTTGTGAATGTTTTCCCAGGACAAGCTTCCCTCGAAAACGAACTAATTATCTTAATCTAATTACG
>JAOSBO010228851.1:0-14212 GCA_027563915.1 Erythroxylum rotundifolium | reverse complement strand
AGAGCAAGAGATCGAGTAAGAGAGCACCAAGGCATCACTCCAAGATTGCAAAATTTTTTGTATTTAAGTTAGTTTATGAAAACTCAAGGCTTTAACTGCATTTCAAGTATCACTCACATGTGTATTTTTGTATTTTGGACTATGAGATTAATGATGTATTTGGGTCTTGAAATGCCCACTAAAGCTTTGTAAAACTCTTTTCTTTTGATGTTAATGAAATATATGTATGTGTTGCTTATAAATTCCCAAGCTTTCGCATTACATTTTCAAGCATTCATAAGGGTTGAAATATGTGTTTTGACTTCAGGGGAAAAACTGTATTGATCTAAGCTGATTTGGACAAGGTTGTCATGCTGGAAGTTGTAGTTCATTCTCTTAGCTTTCCAATGATATATAGTTTTTAAATTTTGGAGATCGTACTTGAAAGATATGATTGTTACAAGTTAGTGACGCTGCATAGGGTGTATGCAGGACACTTTATAGCTTTTCTATTTTGATTTAATAGAACAAGAGTAAATGGAGAGCGGCAACTGAAGTCTTATGTGATAAGAAATTTCCACTACGGCTGAAAGGAAAATTCTATACGAACTGGCTGTAGACTCCTCGTTTGGTAGATAGCCTGTATGCCAGTCGACCATATCTCTGAACGCCTGCTTGCCCTCCTATTGAAACCCCTTGAGGATACAACCTCCACCTAGGATAAGTAGAAAATGTTTAGGGTGGGATTAGAGTCTCTTATCATGGATGATTAGGTTTTACCTCTACTTTAATAGATAGCAGACGTTAGATTAGAAATAGGTCATATAGGAAGTGATGTATATAACTGTGTATGTAATTAGAGGTATTATTTACCTAGTGTACTTTTCTTTTCATGGTATTTATTTTGTTGTATTAGTTTTTATCACACTACTTTCTTGATTCCAATTTTTATATATCTCTGCCTATGCCTGCTCACCTATTTACATCTTTATGTATTTATGTATTTATATATTTTCATTTTCATGGGCATTCCATAGGTTATAGTCTCCATGCATCTACATATATTGTTTTACTTATCCAGAGGTGTCCTTGCATTGGTCTGGTCTGTTTGTTTTATGCGTTTGCGTTATTTGTTTGTTGTTATTTGTTTTGCTCTTATTTTAGCCGGGGGTCTATAAGGAAACAGTCTCTGTATCTCTATCGGAGATGCGGGCATGACTACGTATATCTTACCCTCCCCATACCCTGCTTAGGCGAGAATTTGGGTATGTTTGGTTTGGTTTGGTTTGGTTAAAACAAGAGTAATGTGGTGTCTTGACATAGGAAGAAGTAGTATAATAAGTTAGAGATGAAATGACGATGATAAATGGGGTTGAATATATGCGGAAATTTATGATGAATGTATATAAGTTGAATGATTATGTTTTTAGGACAATGACCAAACATGGATGGTGAATTGTATGTAAATGATATTGAGTTGAAATGGAAGTGAAAATGATGAGGAAAATGAGTTAGGAATGATAGATATGCATAAGATGGGTCATAGGTAACTTGTAGGAGTTAGAAATATGGAATTCGACCTATAAATATCCGCTAGGTAGACTTTATGTCCGCTAAGTGGACCTTCTCGGGTGCCTTATTGTCCCAGGCTAGTCCATGTCCATTTGAAGGGACTTGATGTCGACTAGGCGGACCTTCTCGAGTCTGAAAATGTCCCCAAACTAGTCTATGTCCGTTTAAAGGGACGTATATCCGTTAAGCAGACCTTCTCGAGACAGTTTTAAAAATGTGTAAATTTTGACTCTCTAAATAGCAAGAATCTCTCTTCGGGGCCTTCACGGAAGTTGTAGAACACGAATTACTCTTTAAAACCATGCTTAAATGACCATAATCCGACACCCATAATGAAAATTATGCTAATTGTCCCACATCATGTACATATGCACATTGTGGACCCACCAATGCTTTTCTCTAACATATTTAGACTTGAATGGAGATTGAAATGTACTTAGTTTGATATGAAAATAAGAGATAAAAATGATTGATTTGTTTAGGGTGACAGTTGAGGATATAAACATAAGAATGGATTGTCGTATCTCAAGATTTCAAATTATGGAAATTTTGGGATGTTATGAGAATGGAGATGAGCCTAGGTTGGCTAATGAGATTCCATCAAAAGGACCCTATAAGGTAATGCACTCAAGTATGACTCTAAAGTTAAGCTTCGGAAACGAGGCCTATCAGCCTTTGTCGAAATAATTGATATATAGTTGAAAGGTTACAAGATGTTGAAAGATTCCTTTCATAATGAATTTTGTTTTAGAGATGATTAGTATAGTTACACTCTTAAGTGGGAGTATGTAGTGATATATTTGCTTATAGAGAATAATATTTCATATTTTCAATTGTTGAAGATATAATAGCACAAGAATAACTCATATTGGATATAAAAAGGTCATAACTTAATTGTGTGAGTTAGATTAGTGGAGATAGATACATAAGTTTACCTGTTCTAATCTAAGTATATAGATAATGTACTAAAGTTGTTTAGTGTTCGAGATATCTAATATTTATAAAGTATTAAAGATATCTATTATTCTATGTGTGAGTTGGTATTTGATTTCAAGTTCATATGGATATCAACTTTTAAAGTAAATGATATGTAAGGTATATTTTACTCAGAACAATATGTTTTGAGGATGGAAAGGTTTCAATGTAGCATTAATTGTTAATCAAGCTATTATATTATTTTTAGTAAAAATGATTTTTTCGATCAATAAGTTCTTTCATAAACTTAATATAGTACAATAATTTATTATAAAACATTAGATCCATTATTCATGTGAAAAGAACTAAGGTTTCATAAAAAAATCCAAATATGTATTTAGGTAGTCTTACTTAGATATAATGATAATTGAGAAGATACTTAAGAGAATGACATGATACACAGGGAAGATTGTTGGTGTATGCCTTACAGTCATTTAGTTGGTTGTAGATTTTGTGATATAATTAAATAAAGTAATTCTTTATCTTTATGTATTTTGGTAATTAGATTTGATGCTTTAATTCTAAAGGTAAAATCCTTATAATAGTTTCTTTACAATTGAAATCATGATAAGATCATAATTATGAAATTCAATTAGTATATGTGTATTAGTCATAGTTGTTGATAGTTGTAGTTTCATCAAGACGGGGTATTAATAAAATGGTAAAACTAGCACACATTATATTTCTTTCATTTGTTGAAATTAATTAATCTCATAAATTAAATTATGAAGATATTTAAACAAATATGTCAATGTTTATTAAAGGATAAGTTCACTAAATTAACTCGATTATGAGGATCCTAAATAGAATTTGTTGTATATGGATTCCATTATTGTAGTGATTATATAATTGATCCTTAAAGTTGAGATTATTTAAGTATCTTATGTGGGACATAATATGTTTTAATACTACTTATGACCTATTTTATTTAGGATAGCTCAATCAATAGTATTTGAATATAGTACAAATCATATATGGAGATAATTAATTCAATAAAGGATTCTTTACTTTGAAAGTAATAAGGGAAAATATTTCACTATTCTTAATTAGTAGTGATTTAATGAAATCTTGCTCAAATGAATTGATATTTGAATATGGGATTTAAAAGAGTAGACACTAAATATATACTCTATGTTTAATTAGAATATTGTATAATGAAATGATTAAATTATACATCATAACCATCTAAGGACAAGTTGAGTCAAACTACTTGACTTTCCTAATATTTGGGTGGTTATGACCCATTGCCAGATGTCAATATTGATTTATTATTATAAATTATTTAATTATAGAATTAAAGATATATTAATAGGAGTTTTAACTTAGTTAAGTCTAGTAATAACTTGGAATGATAATTTATATTCATTGATAACATGTTAAGAACCTAAGGAGTCACGTATAAAAGAGCAATTTTAAAAAGATAAATCAATTTTAATTAAGTTATACTTAATTGTAAAGTTTAAGAAACTTTAAGAATCAAATATGAGATATTTGATTTAACTAAAATTAAATTGTAAGTATAATTAAAGTTATAATTTAACAGTTTAATTTTAATAAGAAAGAAACTCTACTTTCTTACTCTATAAGTATGAGAAAGGTATAGAGGAGCTAGCACTTCTACCTTTTTCTCTGAAGTTTTCATTTCTTTTCCTCTTCTTAGTGGATAATATTAGATGTTGGATATATAAAAATTTTTGGTTAACAGTTTGAGGAAAAAAATTATGCCAGAATCTGAATAAGGTACATTTCAACCCTTTTATTTATGATTCATTTTTCTAAGTTATTCAATTAAAGAGATTTAATCGAGAAATTGTAAAATTTCCTTTTTTGATGCACCCATAATTAGATCATAGTCAGGCCATACTAAAGTAGCGCCTCTAGAGAAGACTATGATCCCATGAAATACGCCATCAAAATGTTCTTTGATTCAATTTTGGCCTTTTTGTTGCTTAAGTACCTAGATGTTATCTTTTTTTTTTTAGAAGCCATCTACTTTGAGTTAATAAGAAATCTTAAATTATAAAGCTTTTAATAATTTAATGAGGCAATTTTGAAAAGGTAAAAGTTAGAGTTAGACAAAAAATCTAGAATAAATAAACTTTTTCTTTTTCTTTGCTTTTATTAAGCATATGTCAGATATGAGATAAGTGAAACAAAATTTTTTAAGCAGAGGACTTATATACAAAATGCCTACGGGATTCTTTTGGCTTACTATATTGTAAAAGAAGAAATGATACAATGCAAATGTCATCATTCCTTTGCAAGTCAAGTAAAAATGTTTATTTTGGGAACTTAAACTATATATTTATTTTAAAACCACTCACTTAAATGGGTTTGTATATTGTAACACATGTTTAAAAATTGATTGTAATCAAATAACAAGTGCATTAAAAAATAAAAAAATTTAAATTTCATGATTGGATCTCTTTAATTGAATAACTTGAAAACAATAAACTATAAATAAAAGGTTTAATCATACTTGATTTAGATTCCTACAATAAAATTTCTTGAGTTGTCAATCATAAGTTAACTATAAATAAAAGGTTTAATCATACTTGATTTAGATTCCTACAATAAAATTTCTTGAGTTGTCAATCATAAGTTCTCTATGTCTCTTGCCTCTAACAATATCCATAGAGATAGTAAAAAGAACTCAATATTTGAGAGGAAAAAGATAGGAATACTTGCTCCTTTATGCCTTTTCTCTTTTTAAGAAAAAGAAGCTACAAACTCTTTCTTATTAAAGTTAAAATTATAGTTATAATTAGGGACTTTAATTTTAATAAAATAAAATATCTAATTTTTAATTTATAAAGTTTATTAAACTTTACAATTAAGTCTAATTTAATTTAGATTAGTTTGTTAAATTGCTCTTTTATGTATGAACCATTAGGTTCATAATATGTTAGTAATGCTTATAATTATAATATGTAAATTAAAATTTTATATGTTAGTAATGCTTATAATTATAATATGTAAATTAAAATTTTATCTTTAATTTTTAATTGAAAAATTTATAATCGTATATCAACATTGATATCTAGCAACATGTCATGACCACACAAAAATAAAAAATATCAAAGTGGTTTGTTTTAACCTATCCATACATGGTTATGATGTATAATTTAATTCTTTTATCATCCAATATTCTAATTGGAGACATATATATAATTAATGTCTATTTTTTAAAATCCAATTATATTCATTATTGTAAATTAGTGATTGATTTATAATTTGATATTTGAAAGCACATTTTCAAATATTAATTCACTTATAGGAAATTTCTCAAATCTCTATTGATAAAAAATAATGGAACATTTTCCCTAATTACTTTATAGTGACAAATTCTTTATTAACTTACTCAACTATCTTTATATAATGCATGTTATATCTAAGTACTATCACTTGAGCTACTTTAACTAGAATAGGTCCTAAGTAGCATTAAAAGCTAATAATTCTCACATGAGATACTTTGGTGATCTCAAGACTAAGAATCAATTATACAAATATTGTTATGAGGAAATATATATAGATATAAGTAATATTCTATTTGGGATCTTCATAATCGAGTCAATTTAGTGAACTTATTCTCTACTAAGCACTCATATATTTATCTAAGTACCTTCATAGTTTAATTTATGAGATTAGTTACGGTCTTCATAAGAAAGAAACATAAATTTTGGGGGTACTTGGTTGTTGGTATAGGAAGAAAGGAATCAGCAAGAAATAAAAAAGATGCTTGATAATATATAATGATTGGTTGAATAGTTTTTTTATATTCTTTCTAGGGCAATACTTCATAACCCCCATTATAGCGAGGAATGAAAGTCATATCTATTTCTATTCCTCACTATATTCATTATAATTCCTATTATTATTGCCCCAAGTGAATCAAGCACACCCTTAGTAGTTTTACCGTTCCATCCATATCTCATCTAGATGAAACTATAACTATAAATAGTTCACGAATAATATATAAATGCAAATTGAATATCATAATTATGATCTCATCACCAATATCAATTGAATAGAAATTATTATTAAGACTTTACCTTTAGTCTTAAAACATCAAATATAATTAGCAAAATACATAAAGATAAACAATGTCTTTAATAAGTTAAGTCATATGATCTAAAACAAATTGATTTGCAACTCTAATATTAACATTAGCCCTTAACTGAACAAATTGATTTGCAACTCCAAAAAATAACCCTTAATGTTAACATTCAAATTGTCTAATGACCAACTCTTTTGACAATGTGTAAAACTCAACCACACTTAAATTATGCAATCAGTTAGTTATAGTTTAAGAATCTTATGATTGGATACTTACTTATAGAGTGATCAAGATTAAGTAGCTGTCCATTGGTTTATATAGAGTGATCAAGATTAAGTAGCTATCCATTGGTTTAGTTAAGAAAGATTTAACATGAAATTAATTTGATTGATATATAGATAAAGTGAAAATTGGGAGAAAGACTAGCCAAAAAAAAGCAAGAACAGTCGTTGTAGCAAGTATAAAGAAAGATTATATTATTATACATCAATTAATGTAAGAAATTGAAATGAATCTTTTGGGATATTTAGGGTGGTCAATCTTATGTTAGTTTTGAGGCAATTGGTTTGCTAGAAGTGGTTGATCAAAATAAAATAATTATTTTATATAATTTATTAAAACCCAATACTCATCGCATAGATGTCCTCGTAATGTTGCTTCCTATATGATGCTAGTGCTTACTAGCTTTCCTATTAATCATATTGATCCTCACTCTAATTTAGCGTACTTTTGTTTTCTTCCAGTTATCACGAGTATTACCCACTCCCACTCCTCATTCAATCACTACCTTTCTACCAATAAATCTTTTCTTGTTCTAGTAAGTAACTAATTCTGATTATTCTTCTTTTTTTTAGGTTATGATCATTGTTCTTAAGAAGCTTATGATGTCCTTCATTTAAGTTTTCTCTATTTTTGCAGTTAAAATTCAGGCTTGTAGTGGTGCCAATATGGTGATGGATTCTTTACATTAGCAACATCTCATTTTGACCAGGGAACCACTCTTTCCTTTGAAACAATGTGGCAGTATCCCATCTTAAGTAAAGCTCAATTCTTTGAGGCCCTATGGAGCTTCTCAACTCGAATGTAGCTTGGTCACAAAGGTGCAACCCTCATTATGATTCCCTAAAATCGGAGGTAACCATTATCCTTATCTTAGTAGGTTTTGTCTTTTGTATGTGTGATGAGAATCATGTATACACCATCAACCAACACTCAAAAGAATAAAAAAAAGCAAAAATTTGAAGAACATCAAGAACAGAAGATGCATGTGTAAGAAGGAGTATCTGAAGAATTTTCAAAGAAGGAAAGGAAGGCTAATCTTGAACATTCTAGTAAGAGATAAAAGCATAAATCAGGAGATTCATAATACGTGGTTGTTAACAATACATTCAAAAACATAGAGTATGGATCTTGAGCTAATCATGTGAAGGACACGTGAGGATGGATCTTTACCTGGTCATGTGAGGGACACATGAAGCTTATCTGACTCATTCAAAGCTCAACCGAAAGTAGCTCCTATAAAGAAGACAAACTTCAAGGCTTCAGATGACATACATCATACACATAAATAAACACATTATTTTCATTGTATTCAATTATCTGTGAGTGAAGTATTGAGTGAGAAAAATATCAGAGAGTGCTAGAGTACTTACCAGTGGGCACTATGAGAGTTTTGCCAACTCTTGCAAGTGTTTTCAAAAACACTTAATCTCCGTTCAAGTTCTTATCATCTTCTTCATAATAGTGGAAACCACATCAATGCGAACGTTGGATGTAGATAACATTAAAGCTAATCGATCCAAGTAAAAATCTTGGTGTTCTTTACTTTTCTGTATTTCATATTACTTGCAAATTAACAATCTTTATCAGTCTTTGTCTAAAAATATAACAATACAGCACTTATATCCTAACACAAGTGGTATCAGAGCATTTTGGAAAACCTCCTACGGCATTTCTTGGTCACTCAAAGCATCATCAAGAATTCTCTGTAAGTAAAGGTCTATTATTTCTTTAATCTACAGTCACAATGGTAGGAAAAGAAATGGATGCATTCACTGAAAAAGAAGACTTCACCATCTGGAAACTCCAGATGCAAGCTCTTCTTGAGTCTTATGATTGCTATGGGGCTATTGAAAATCAGTACGATCTTGAGACTAATCTAGTAAAGAAACTTAAAATGCAAAGACTTGCATGTTGCAAGTTAATGCTTCACTTGTCACCAACAGTGATAAGAAAAGTTCATAACTGTAGCACCACACAGAAGCTATGGATCAAACTTGATGAGCTTTATACAAAGAAGTGTCTTCCTAATAAGATGACGCTTCTCCACAATCTTGCTAACTACAAGATTAATAACTCTATTTCTTTAGATGACAACTTAAACTATTTCTTTAAGCTAGTTCAAGACTTAGAAGCTATAGATGAAAATATTTCTAAGGAGCATCAAGTTGTAGTAATTTTAAAGGCTTTACCTTTTGAATTCAATGCATTCAAGAAGGTAATTAAGCATGCTAGTGGAGAATCCCTCACTGTAAAGAGGGTGTTAGACTCACTAATGGAAGAAATAGTGCATGTTAACCCCTTTTAAGAAAGAGGCAGAAGTGATGTTTGCAGAGAACAATCATGAACATAAATCTCATAAGAAAAATAGCAAGAAGGGAAAGTGGAAGAAGGGAAGTGGGAAGGATAAGCACACCAAGGAAGGTGAAGAAAAGAAGAAAAAGGGGAAAGGAAAGAAGTGTTATTAATGTGATAAGGAGGACATTTTGTAAGGGACTGTAGAAAGAAGAAAAGAGACAAGGCTACAGAAAGTGCAAAAGTAGGAAATATAGAAAAACCAGAAGACTCAAGTGGTGATGAGATTCTGGCTATCTTCGAGGATAGTGAAGACCTGAGTAGAGAATGGATTTTCGACTCAGGCTGCACAATGCATGTAACACCACAAAGAGACTGGTTCACTACATTTGAACCAGTCACTGCCAAGGTTAAAATGGCAGATTCTGGGCAGCAAAGGATAAAGGGGATTGGAAGTGTTTCCATCAACATGTTTGATGGAAACAGAAGGATCCTTAATAATGTCAAATTTGTGCTTGGAATAAGAAGAAATCTAATTTCTGAAAGCTTGTTTGATAAGCAAGGATTTCAGATCAAATCAAAAGATGGACTCAGAGAAATCCTAAGGGATGGTAGAGTCATTATTAGAGGAGTAGAAAGGGGTGGGCTATACTATGTTATAGGTTCAACATAAGTCAATCAAGTTTCAGATAATGAAAATCATGAACCAACCAAGCAATGGCATGCAAGGTTAGGTCATGGAGGGAACAAAAGCTTGCTCCATCTCTCTAAACAAGGTTTAATCCCTGAACAGAACCTATAGAATTTGGATTTCTGTGAATCCTATGTGCTAGGAAGGCATCACAAATTCAGTTTTCAAAAGGGAGCTCAGAGAGCCACAGAGATCATGGAATTTGCTCATAGTGATCTCTAGGGGCCAGCTCAAGTACCTACAGCAGCAGGGAACTTATACTTCATATCCATTATTAATAACAGATCTAGAAAGTGTTGGGTATATCTACATGAAACAACCTGAGGGTTTTGTAGATAAAGAACAACCTGATCATGTTTGCCTGCTTCAGAAGTCCCTATATGGGCTGAAGCAAGCACCCAGACATTGGAACAAGAAGTTCCATGAAGTAGATACTAATATGAAGTTTATTAGGAGTGCCTATGACTACTACCTATACTAAAAGGACCTAGGAGAAGCTGAGGCTGTCTACATGCTAGTGTATGTAGATGACTTAATCATCATTGGAAAGAAACTCAGCAGAATAGTGGAAGTGAAGAATGCCCTATGTGATAATTTTGAAATGAAGGATATGGGAGAAGCTCAGAAACTCCTAGGAATGCAGATCATTAGGAAAAGGAGGGATGGGAAGCTATGGTTAAGTCAAAAGACCTATATCAAAAAGGTCTTTGCACAGTTCAACATGGAACAGGCAAACCCTAGTCCTATCCCTATAGGCTCACATCTGAAAATGGTAGCTAGTAATTGTCCCCAAACTGAGGAAGAAAAGAGATCTACGGTTAACTACCCCTATGATGTTGGAGTAGGCAATATTATGTACATAATGTTGTGTACAAGACCAGACCTAGCCTACTCAATTAGTATCCTAAGCAAGTTCGATTCATGGCTAATCTAGGACTTGAGCACTGGCAAGTACTGAAGAATGTCCTCAGATACCTTACTGGCACTATAAACTACAATTTGTGTTTCTCTAAAGCTAAATTAGCTAATTCTAACAATATATGCATACAACACTTTGTGGATGCAAATTATACAGCAGACAAAGATAGCAAAAAATCAATTTCAGCATACTACTTCACATTAGCAGGAAACACAATAAGTTGGAAATCACAGCAACAATCATCAGTGTCATTATCAACCACAGAGGCAAAGTACTACGCAATCATAGAGGGAGTAAAAGAGCTAACATGGTTGATAGGAATTTTGAAGGAAATACAGATTAACCTAGCAAAACCTACAGTATTCACAGAAAACCAAAGTGTTATTTAACTCAGTAAAGACCTGGTCATACATGAAAGGCCCAAGCATGTTGATGTCCGACTTCATTTTTTCAGAGACAAAATCGCACTAGGCTTCTTCAACCTGGAGAAAATCGCAGGGGAATAAAATCCGTCAGACTTCGGAACAAAGATAGTAACTTAAAAGAAGTTCACTTTCTATGGGAATATGTACAGATAAGTGAAGCCCCATGAAATCGAAGTCTATCCATCCGATCTCACTGGTGTGGCGAAAATTAAGGTTTCGGGTTTCAAATCACTCTCGGGTTTTTTCTTCAAAGTGATGATTAATGGAGTAGGAGGGAATAATGTGATGAGAATCACATATACACCATCAACCAACACTCAAAAGAATAAAACAAAGCAGAAATTTGAAGAACATGAAGAACAGAAGATGCGTGTGTAAGAAGGAGTGTTTGAAGAATTTTCAAATAAGGAAAGGAAGGCTAATCTCGAACGTTCTAGTAAGAGATAAAAGCATAAATCAGGAAATTCATAATACGAGGTAGTTTACAATACATTCAAAAACACAAAGTATGGATCGTTAACTAATCATATGAAGGACACGTGAGGATGGATCTTTACCTGGACACGTGAGGGACACGTGAAGCTTACCTAACTCATTCAAAGCTCAACTGAAAGCAGCTCCTATAAAAAAGACAAACTTCAAGGCTTCAAACGACATACATCATAAAATAAACACATTATTTTCATTGTATTCAATTATCTGAGAGTGAAGTATTGAGTGAGAAAAATATCAAAGAGTGCTAGAGTACTTACTTGTGGGTACTAGGAGAGTTTTGTAGACTCTTGCAAGTGTTTTCAAAAACACTCAATCTTTGTACAAGTTCTCATCATCTTCTTTATAATAGTGGAAACCGCATCAGTGGGAACCTTGAATGTAGATAACATTAAAGCTATCGAACCAAGTAAAAATCTTAGTATTCTTTACTTTTCTATATTTCATATTACCTGCAAATTAACAATCTTTATCAGTCTTTGTCTAAAAAGATAACAGTACAACACTCATATCCTAACGGTATGTTATTGTCTTGATAGTTTATTATTTCTTATGAGGGATGAAGCTTGTTGTTTTTGCACAGGTCTGAATGTATAGTAGCTAGAGATACCTATTCTCAATTTTTGTTCTCTTTTGTTGAAAAAACTGAAATTTGTTTGACAAATGGTCATATTATTTCCATTGAAATTAAAGTATACTATAATGTATTTGCTGTATATATTGGGATTCATGATATGAATTGTTTTACTTCATTCGATAAATGAGTATTTATCTTCTTTTCTGCCCTCTATGTAGTGTTCCAAGCATATTTTTCTAGAGGTCTTATAAAACTATATGATTTTCCATGGTCCCAGTTGAAGAAAACATTAAATTTGGTAAATTGAGAGCTTGCTAAACCCCTTCACCTGCCTTCTAGTACTCTATTTTAGTGGTGTAATACAAGGAAACTAAAAAAAAAGCACCTCTTTACTTGGTTGTGATATTGCACGTATCTGATAAGATGCAAGACCTGTATGGGACTGGTTCTTTCCATTGTACTTCCAACTGATGCTAGCAGCTTCCTAGATTATGGCCTTAACGAAGCAGATCTTGAGGTGCATGCGATAATTGACAAAGAAAAGAGTCGACAGTGCAAAAGTCTTGAGCTCATTGCCTCAGAGAATTTTACATCCCGAGCAGTCATGGAAGCATTTGGTTCATGCCTTACAAACAAGTATTCTGAAGGATTGCCTGGTAAGAGGTGAATTTTTCAACCCTATGCTAAGATGGCAATGTTGCTACTCAATTCTTTTTAGGCTCTTTTTCCTTTTTGTTTCCTCCAATTTTTAATAATTGCTTCTTTGTACAATATGAATAGGTACTATGGCGGAAATGAGCATATAGATGAACTTGAAACTGTTTGTCCGCAAAGGGCTTTGGCAGCATTTCACTTGGCTGGAAACAAGTGGGGCGTCAATGCCCAACCGCTGTCTAGTTCTCCTGCTAATTTTGAGGTTTATACAGCACTTCTTAATCCCCATGACTGAATAATGGTTAGTTGTGCCTTGCATTTCTCAATATATTTTATTGTTTTGTTTATTAAAATATTCGTGGCCTTGATTTGTATTCTGGGAATAAATTAGGGCTTGGACTTTGCCTCATGGTGGGCATTTATCTCATGGATTTATGACTCCTAAAAGACGAGTATCTGGTACATCAATTTACTTTGAATCTATGCCATACCGTCTTAACGAATATACTGGTGAGGCATCTTTTTATAGGTGTGCTTAGGAGTTGTTAGTGATGCTTGGAAACTTATTAATATCCTTTCAAGTTATTTTACAGGCCTAATTGATTATGATGTGCTTGAGAAAACTGCTACTTTGTTTAGACCAAAACTCATTATTGCTGGTGCAAGTGCTTACCCACGAGACTTTGATTATCCACGAATGAGGAAGGTAGGGACTACATGTGGCTGATCCTATCCTTGCTACTATATTTTTTTCTGTTGTCTATATAATCTTCTTTGCCAATTATTAATTGCAATCATTGTGTTGTAAGATTGCGAATGCAGTGGGTGCATTTCTCATGATGGATAATGGCTCATATAAGCAGACTTGTTGCTGCTTCTGTGGTTGCCAACCGATTCTAATACTGTGATATTGTAACATCAACAACACACAAGGTAGTTACTGTTCGGATTGGATTCTCTTGCTTAATGTTTTCAGTGTTGTGTAGGATATATATACCATTATCATGTCTTTCATTGCTACCCAACTCATGAGTCAACTATACATTCATCTCGTAAAAGAAGAAAACAGTGAGCTCTGCGCCGTAATATTTTACAACTCAATTTTCACGCATTATGCGATTCAGTTTATTGTTGGTCACTTGTTATTATTACAAAAAGATTAACAACTTGATTAAATGTATCTTTTCGATCCTATATAACCTATTTCTTAAAAAATCACGAATTTTCTTCAGTCTTTACGAGGTCCACGAGGTGGGATGATCTTTTTCAAGAGGGATTCTGTTTTGGGAGTTGATTT
>JAOSBO010228781.1:0-14216 GCA_027563915.1 Erythroxylum rotundifolium | reverse complement strand
AAGAAAGAGGAAGAGAAGAGCTTCCATTTGAGCCAAACATCTCTTTGTTTGGTGAAGATTCAAGGTAAGCCCTTTTTAATCCTTTGGATTTTTGGAAGGGTTTTGGTTTATGAAGCTTAGGAAATACATGAGTTTAAGTATTATAGAATCAATTTTTAGTGAATATGCTTTTTGGATTCTCAATTGGTATTCCTATTGAATTTGATTTTACCAATGTTAAAGGAAATCAAGTAAGGCAAGAGGAGGGGCAATTTTAAGCAAGTTTTAAGTACGGAATCTAGGTGATACATGTTTATAGTTGAGTTAAAGAGTCATGAGTACTTTTCCGAATCAAAAGATTTAAATGATTTTAATTGCATTATAAATGTTGCATTGCTTGTTGAATGATTGAAGTAGTTGTTATATACTTGGCACATGAATCTTGATGATGATTTATGAAATGACGATGAAAATTGTATTTGAAATATATCATGCTTATGGAAATCATGTTTCTGAAATGTGCCTTTTATGCAATATGTTGACATGTCATGAAATTTATGTTTGTGTAGGTTTGTGGTGGTCCATCATGTTATGTCATGTGCATGTTGACCATGTGAAAGGCTTCTCCCACCTGCCTGCTAGTGGCATGGAGCTCCTTCATGGACTCCCTCATGTTTACCGGAGATTCCCAAGAACTCCGTCATGTTTATTGGAGATTCGTAAGAACTCTCTCATATTTATCAAAGCTTCACAACAACTCCCTCATGTATATGGACTACAAACCATTATGAGTGCTTAGGTTGTTTATGATTTGTTGACAAGTTTAATGAATACATGACTTATGATGTTTATGAATTGTTGACAAGCATGAGAATTTGAGAAATACTTGTTTTATAGACTCAATGTAATTTACTATGGAAATGAATATTTTCAATAGTTTTGCTTGTTTCTCCGTTATAAACTTATTACCCACTAGCTTTTTAGCTCACCCCCCTTCCTCCCCATCTCTAGGTAATGAGCAAGAGATCGAGTGATAGAGAGTTAAGGGATCACTCCAAAATTACATATTCTTGTATTTAAGTTAGTATAGGAAAACTCAAGGCTTTAGCCGCATTTGAAGTAACAGTCGTTCATATATATTTTGTATTTTTGGATTATGAGATCAATAATGTATTTGGGTCTTAAAATGCCCATTAAAGCTTTGTAAAACTCTTTCTTTTGATGTTAATGAAACATATATATGTTTTTCTCATGACTTTCTAAGTTTCTGCATTGTATTTTCAAGCATTCATAGAGGTAAAAGCTGTGTTATGACTTCATGGGAAAAATCTGTATTATCTAGGCTAACTTGGACAAAGTTGTCTTTATGGAAGCTGTAGTTTATCCTCTTAGCTTTCTAATGATATAAAGTTTGTAATTTTTGGAGATTAGATTTGAAGGATATGATTGTTACAATTTAGTGATGCTGCATAGCATGCATGCAGGACACTTCTTAGCGTTCTCTAATTCGTTTAAATAGAATAAGAGTACTAAATGGGAAGAAGTACTGTGATAAGTTAGAGATGAAATGAGGGTAATAAATGGGGTTAAACATGTGCAGAAATTTACGATGAATGTGTATAAGTTTGAAGGTTATGTTTTTTTAGGTTGATGACCAAACATAGATTATGATTTAGTTGTAAATGATATTGAGTTGAAATGGAAGTGATAATGAAGAGAAAATGATGAGGAAATGAGTTAGAAATGATAGATATGCATAAGATGGGTCATAGGTAGTAGGAGTTGGAAATCTGAAATTTGGCCCGTATATGTCCACTGGGCAGACTTGATGTCTGCTAGGTGTAACTTCTCGAGAATTTCAGTGTCCCAGTTTAGTTCATGTTCGTTTGAAGGGACGCATGTCAGCTAAGCAGACATTCTCAGGATAGTTTTATAAATGTGCAATTTTGATATTTTAGATAGCAAAATCTCTCTTCGGGGTCTTTACAAAAGTTGTAGAACTCGAAATCTTCTTTGAAACCATGCTTGAATGACCTTAATTTGACATCTATAGTGAAAGTTATACTAATTGTTCCAAGTCTTGTACATATATAAATTGTAAACTTATCAATGCTTTTCTCTAACATATTTAGGCTTAAATGGAACTTGAAATGTACTTAGTTTGATGTGAAAATAAGGGATAAAAATGAGTGATATGTTAGGGTGATGATTGAGGATATAAACATAAGTAAGGATTGTCGTATATCAAGTGTTCAAATATGAAATTTTGGGATGTCATAAGAATGAAGATGAACCTAGGTTGGCTAATGAGGTTCTATTAAAAGAACCTTACAGAGTGATGCGATCACGAGTTAGACTCCGAAAATGAGGCTTAATATAAACTATAAATAAAACATTACATGACAGAAGTAGCAGCCTAGAGAGTTATGCAAGAGAGCCTCACATAAGCCAATTCCAACAGAAAACCTAGAGAGAAATTAAGAGATTAAGGAAGGAGACAAAGGAAGAGAGACACGGAGATGAAGCTTAATGCAACATACTTCCTAGAACAGGTGGTTTCCCACAGTCGCTGCCTTCAATGAATCCATTCTGATACTATTTTCTATTTTTATTTCAATTTTATTGATGTATGAAATTGGAATGATTATTAAGAATAACTATTGTTGAGTGTCGATTTATGTCTAAACTCACCTTCGGGTTTTCACTTTTGAGATTAATAAGGTTTTATTGATTGTGTTTTTATTGATTTAGCTGTTATTTAATATCTATCTTTAATAATTTGGTAATAGATAAAGAGGGTAAACCGAGTGAAAATAATCAATTTGTGCTAACGAGCTAAATTGATAGATAAGAATTGGATCAAACTGGTAGAGTCATGTAACGAGAGATTGAGTATAGGTTCCTAGTAGGTTATTAGACAATTTTAGAATTACTTTAGGTTGTGGGTAAATTGTGAGTCAAGAGATCACAATTCTACAATTTAATTTAGGGATCATTAGTTAGGGTAAGGATTATAACTCAAGAGAGAGTAATCTACCCTAGGACCTTCTAAACCCATTAATTCAATAATTTCATGATTAGTTAAATTTTCAATAGTTTCGGATTAAAATCCCATTTCTCTCACTTGATAGTTCCTAGGTTGATTTTTGGATTGGATATGTGATTTCTCTATTTGTTTATATGTGATTGGATTGGATATGTGATTTCGGATTGGATATGTGATTTCTTTATTTGTTTATTTTTCTGCATTAGTTGTTTATTTAGGTTTATTGCGAATTTAGCTAATCTTACATTTTAGGACCAGATTACCCTCCTTGTGGGATCGATACCTTAGGTAATACAAGAACGACCTGTGTGCCTGCGGATTACCAAGGTTAACAAATATTAAAACTTAGCGTACGTAACTTTACGATCAAGTTTTTGGTGCCGTTGTCAGGGAGTTGAAGTTTTGTTCTATAGTTTAAGGCATTAGATTAGTTTTTAATTTTTGTTTTTGTTTCTTTTGTTTTATTTTGAAATCGTGCTCTTGCATGAACATAAGAATCAAGAGAGGTTCGAGTTGTGCGCAGATACAGTAGATCTAGATATAACGCGATTAGAACGAACTCTTCGGAAAGCTCGACAAGAGAAAGAAGAAAAGTTAGGAAAATCATCAAAGGCCGAGGAATTCTAACAGAACATGGACCAAGGAGCTAACCATGGATGACAACAATGGACCCTCATTGACTTTATGAGGCCGGGGTTAAACTCGTCAAACTAAGGAGTAGCTAGGCCGCCTGAATTTGAAATTAAGCCAGCCCTCTTAATATGCTTCAACAGAACGTGCAATTTTACAAACTGGAAAGCGAGGATCCGAATGTGCATATTGTGAACTTCCTCAAGATTTACAATACTTTCTAGTATCACCAGATGTCAGAGGATACGGTTAAGATTAGGCTATTTCCTTTCACACTTGGAGATAGAGTGAAGACTTGGTATCATTCACTGAGCCCTGCTAATCTCACGATGTGGGAGCAGCCTGTGCGTGCCTTTCTAGACAAGTAATTCCCATTGACTAAGACCAAAAAGATCATAAAGGAAATTATCAATTTCCAACAAGGTGATAATGAGTCAATTTACGAAGCATAGGAGCGTTAGAAGGACCTGCAAAAGAAGTGCCCACACCAGAACCTACCAAAGGAGTTCCTTTTGTAAACTTTTTACAATGGAGTGAACCCACCTACTAAAGGCATGATCGATGCAACATCTGGAAATCCTTGATGAAAAGAAGCAGAGGAGGTAATAGTGGAGATGGCGAGCAACAGTTACTTATGGACGAATGAGTGAGGTAGGAAGCCTAAAATTTTTTAAGACCAAAAGGGAATCATCGCGGTCGATCAGAGGATGGAGATACAAGCAAAGATCGACAATTTGACATGACAGCTCGGCAACACGAAGGTGCCATCTTCAATACAAGTTAAAGCCATTTAAGTGAAGTGTGAGATTTGTAGTCAGATAGACCATGATATTATAGATTGCTACTTGATTTAGGAAGATAATCAGGAGCAAGTAAGCTATATGGGGGCATAATTTGAACGAGGGGGTTATTAATCCCTATTCCAACATTTACAACTTAATTTCTCCCAGTTGAACAACAATAATGGTGGGTAGTTCAAACCTTAGGGGCAATCGAGCTTTCAACAGGACAAAACAAGCTTGATGGAATCAAAGTTGGATAAGATTTTAGACAAGATCGGAGGAAAGGCGGAGGCACATAAGAGGCTCGGGAGAAAATTTAATCAAGTAATGAAGAATCATGCCTCGTCTACACATAATCTAGAAGTATAAGTGGGCCAGTTAGCGGAGGCAATGTCAACTTGAAATGCTAGAACTCTTCCAAACAACATCGAGTCTAATCCGAAGGAATGTATTATGGACATCACCATACGCGGGATGGAGAAGCCGAACGAGAGTAGGAGGAAGAAGAGAAAGAAGAAGGTAAAGAAGACCTTCCAAGTAAGCCCGTGAGCAAGTCAATTAAAGTAACTCGATGGATGTTTTTGCACCAATTTTTTACTCAGCAAGAGTTATATGAAAAGAGGGAAGTGGAGAAATTGGAGGAAATTAAGCTAAACAAGGTCAAGGAAATGACGGAACAAATATAGATGAAGCTGAAATTACAAGAATTTGTAAAGAAGAAGGTTAAGGAGCGACCAATAGAAGACGACCCTAATATAGCAAAGAAGAAAGAGAACCCAGGGGACTTTTTCATCCCTTGCAGTATCAACAAGATTATCATAGATAAGGCATTTGCAAATTTAGACATGAGCATAAACATGATGCCCTACACCTTCAGTCTGAAATTGAGGTTAAAAGAGTTAGTTCCCACCAAGATTTTGGTCAAGAAGGTCTATAGAACATCACACAAATTGTTGGGAATTATATAGGATGTGCCAATAAAGGTTGGGAAATTTACCTTTCCTACAAACATCTATATTTTGGACATTAGTGAAGATGGGGACACCCCGATAATTCTTGGATGATTGTTCTTGGCCACCACGCACTCAATAATTGACGTTCATAGGGGTAAATTAACTCTGTAAATGGGGAAGGAGTATATAACCTTCAAGTTGATCAGTAAAGAGTACGAAGCTCCTTCACCTTTAGTGGATCTCAAAGTAATCGAACTTTAAGGAGAATGGGAGCACAATGAGGATCCTGGGAATGCTTTCCAAAAGAAACGTTGGCAAAGGAGATGGTGCGGCAAAGAAAATTGCAAGGACGGTGGTAGCTGTAGTATGGTAGCTAAAGTTCAGACTCTATGATTAATGGCAATGCTATCATCAAACTATTCATTCCAACCACCTCGAGCTTAAAAGGAGCGTCGAGGGACTGATGTTAAAAGAAGCACTGCATAGGAGGCAACCCACTAAAAAATTAGTTTCGTTGTTTAATTTTTGTTAGAATATTTGAATTATGTAGTTAGGGTTATTTTTGTTTTTGTTTTGAATAAAATCGAGAAAAGAATAGGTTTTCGAAATTTTGTGGATGATTGTGTAAGTATGGAAAGAGGGGTGACAAAGGGCAACAAAAGAATCAAGTAGTAGAAGTGAAAAGATTGGAAAAGGAATAAAAGAAGGAAATTGGGGGTGGAAGGACGACGTTGGCCACGATCGTGGCTTGCGACTATGTAGTGAAGGGGGAGGATGCAAAATTTTAAAGGAAACTTTACCATTTTACCCTTTTACTATCTATATATTTAGTTCTAACTTTACTTTCACTTTCACTTTATCTCTCTAGAATTTGAGCATCCAAATAGTCTCACCTCTCACTACAAAATATTAAACTTCCAAAAATTTTTCAAATTCTATTCAATCATGTCGTGCGTTAAGCATACAGCCCGACGGGAGCCATATGGACGACAGCAAATTGTGGGACAAGGAAGTTGAAACTGTGCAGTGGACTTCAAAGCACCATTCCCAATCTACACTGAGGAGGAAGGTACTCATTTTCGTTCCTTAAATGCTAAACAAATTTCTGTTGCTAAATACTTTGATGTTGACACACTAGATAGGCTAGAGTTGCGTGAGCGAGTAGAAAACCTAGCTGAGAGAATCCAGTAAGGCTAGTTCATACGGTTCCAATTCCCTATTTATCAAGAGCTAACACTGAATTCTTTACTTCGCTGAGTTATGACCCTAAGAACCCTAAGGAATTATGATTTAGGTTAAGGGGAATGGCATACAAATTGACTGCGAACTTATGTGCGAGATGTATGGATTCGTCAATTCTACCATTGTCGATCAACATGACGATTTTTGTCCCTCTTAATACTGGAATGAGCTCATTGAATTGAGTGTTTTCATGTCAAGAATGCACACAACAACATTATAAGGTCACATGAACAATTGTTGCTGCATAAATTTATATGTCAGCTGGTTTTTAACAAGTCAGAAACCAACAAGTATTCCACCAAGGAACTTTTTATTTTGTGATGTATGGACCACAATATTCCAGTATGAACATCCATGCATGTGTTACAAGTTATTGTTGCTGCTCCGTGCAAGAGGAGCAACAACCTGGGAATAGGGTACCTAGTGTCTGCCATTATGGAACATTTTAGGGTGGATTAGAGTGGACTAACGGTTTACTTACCTAAATTCCTAAACCACCATCATTTATGACGAGCTGAAATCCTTAAGTCCCACAACATGGAACTTAGGGACTCAGCCAAAAGACATATGTCAAAAATAGACTGAGTCAGGTGAGCTCAAGTTCAGCACCTCCTCGATAGAAAGAATCAACTAGTGAAGAATCAGAGGAAGAGGAAAAGGAAAAACCAGGCTGGAAGAAGGTTTTGGATGTAATCTCCGAAACCAATAGAACATTAGCAGAGATGGTGGACACAACGACGCAAGAGCCAGGATATCTGATAGATGCATCAGTATTTTGAGTCTTAGGGCATTCAATTTCGACCTCCGAGATCATCTTTATGCTTAACCCAATTGTTTTAATTTTTCTTCCCCAAATTAGCCTTCAGTTCTGCTTTATTTTTATTTTTTGTTTATTTTAATTTTTGTCTTGTCTTTCCTTTATGTGTGTTATTCAAGTGTAGGGAGGAATTCTATATTTTACTCTTTTATGTGATTTTGCATATTGTGTGATAGTGATTAGGTTGCATTTTGTAAATTGTTTGAATGTGTCATGGCTTAGATGGAGTGGAATCCATTTAATTTTGAACATGGTTTATTTGGTTGTGAATGTTCATTAGCTCACAAAATTAGTGAATTAGGGTTCTTTGGATAAATATACAGCTTAATTAGTACTTAATGTGAATTTAGCACCCTCTAGATTGTCACATTCATTCATAATTTGAGGTCATTCAACTTAAGTAGCTTTACTAGTATTTTTTCATGAAAATGAATAGCTACAACAACAAGGTAGACAATAAATTACGAAAAAAATGTGTACATTTGTTAATAAATCACTATTCTAATGACCATCAGGTTATGCTAGTAGCCAGTTGTCAACGTGATGTAGCTGATTAACCAGATCAATACGCATCACAAACATGTGCCTTCGCTTCAAAAGGCTATAATGATGTTTCAACTAAGCTGTTTAAATATAGCTTAGTTAAGTAACTGGATTGACTTTCATTACCAATGTTTACCTATGCGTAAAAAGACTAATTCCATGTTCAATAATAATAATAATAATAAAGTGTGTGTTTCTTTAATAAAACCTACTGGACTTGTAGGAAGCGTGACTTTTCATGATAATGTACTTAAGAACAATTACAAAGTCTGAAGGACCGAATACTTATCAATGTCTCTGTACAATCAAAAAGGGTAAATGAATTAACACTTAGATCTTAATTAATTTATATATTTAGCTCAAAGCCCTTACGCATAGATTTTTCCTGTTAATGATTAGGTATAACTTATCAGATTGTGTTCAAGATTGAATTATTTCATGACGTTAAATCTATTATCTCATTATTGCATTGTGTATTTTGTGTTGGTTGTGTGATTTTTTGTTTTTTGTTTTACTTGAGAACAAGCAAATTTTTAGGTGTGGGGATGTTGATAGTTGTGATTTACATTGTATTTTAAGGTTTAATTTGTTAGGTATTTAGTTTTAATTTGAATGTTGAATGTGCATTTATGTGTTAATTAGGTTAGTCTAGGTGTTTAAGTGTTTTTATAGGTTAATATGAATTTTTAAGCCTAAATATTATATTTTTTAGGTATCTTAATGTGTTTGTTAGTGTTTCAGGGTGAACGATGAAGAATGGAGAAGATTTAAGGAGTTTCAGGTCAAAGACATAGCTTATTGTGCCACAATCGTGATAGAGAGGGACAAGCCAGCAGCAACTAGGCCACGATCATACACTTGGGGCACAGTCATAACAGAGAGCTTTCATTCAAGCCACGATCGTGCACATTAGGTCACAATTGTGATAGAGAGGTTTAGACACTGGCCACGATTGTGGCCTACATTAGGCTAATATGAAAACTCGAATTTCACAAGACTTTTTGAACTGTTTCGAACTTGAATTAAACCTACGGCTTCCAAACTATAAATAGAACATTACATGACAAAACTAGCAACTTAGAGAGTTGTGCAAAAGAGCCTCACATTAGCCAATTTTGAGAGAAAACCTAAAGAGATATCGAGAGATTGAGGAAGAAGATGAAGGAAGAGAGACACGGAGATGAAACTTTGTACTTCCCAGAACAGGTGGTTTCTCACAGTTGCTGCCCCTATGAATCCATTTTGACAATATTTTCTATTTTTATTTCAATTTTATTAATGTATGAAATTGGAATGATTATTGAGAATAGTTTTTGTTGAGTGTCAATTTATGTCCAAACTCACCTTCGGGTTATGATTCTTTAGATTAATAAAGTTTGATTGATTGTATTTTTATTGATTTAGTTGTGATTCAAAATCTATTCTTAATAATTTGGTAATAGACTGAGAGGGTGAGCCAAGTGAAAATAATTAATTTAGGCTAATGAGAGTTAGGTAAATTGACAGATAAGAATAGGATAAAATCGATAAAGTTGTGTAATGAGAGATCGAGCATAGATTCCTAGTAGGTTATTAGACAATTTAGGACTATTTCAGGTTATGGGTAAATTGTGAGTTGAGAGATCACAATTCCATAATTTAATTTAGGTATCATTAGTTAAGGCTACAGATTATAACTCGAGAAAGAGTAATTTACCCTAGGATCTTCTAGCCCCATTAATTCAATCATTGAATAATTGGTTAAATTTTCATTAGTTTCGGATTAAAATCCCAATTTTCTCACTTGATTATTCCAAGGTTAATTTTTGGATTGGTTATGTGATTTTGCTATTTGTTTATATTCTGGATTTTAATTCTCATAATTGATTGTTGATTGATTTATTTTTCTGCATTAGTTATTTATTTAGATTTATTGCAAACTTAATTGACCTTAGATTTTAGGACTAAATTAATCTCCTTGTGGGAACTAGATTACCCTCCTTGTGGGATCAATACCTTAGGTACTATGTAACCTTGCGAACACTTAGTATTTTGTGTTTAAGTCAAGACGACTTCGTTTCTTCTATTGATTTTGATGAAAGTCAAACAATAATAATAGAAGTGTGTGAACTGTTGTTATGAATTTGTTAAATGCGCAGATAAATATAAGTGACACAAATCATCAAATCAAGACGATACTTAAGTAAAAGCTGAATAAGATGAAACGTCTAAGATGGATCAGACGTAGTGATTAAATCTAAGACACCAGACAAAGCATACGAATCTAAGCAAGACGATATAATTGAAGAATGTGCTAGAACATTAGTTAGTTGGAGTTGGTTACAGGAATCAACTAATAACAAACTCTAGAAGATTTTATAAGTAGATTTCTCAAGAAGACCGTTAGAGATTTTGATTATAAATATCAGTTGTAGCCATAAAAAAAGTATATATACATATACACATAACAAAAAGAGGAGAATTCTGAATGCACAAAAATACTTAGAGATATTATGTGCTCAAGTGCTTATTCTATGAAAAATATTCTGAAAGAAAAAAAAATAAAGAAAAAGACCTAAAGAGGCTCTGCAAGTGTAGAAATAATATTTATAACATTGAAGGAGATAGTGAAATCTCATAAAAACTATGAGGATTGGACGTAGCCTAAGGTTAAAGGTGAACCAGTATCAATCGTAGTGTTATATTCTCTAACTCTTATCTCTTTAATTTTCTTGTTGTTAGAAGAATAGATACTAATTTCTGCTGTTGCATTACTCATCAAATTAAGTGTGTTGTCTTGTAATCGTTTGAATTTGTCAAGAAAATCAAGAAGATTTTAAAGATTAACATCTTAGACGATTTAACACAATTTAACCCCTCCCCCTTCTTGTGTATTTTACATATTTTACGTGATTTTTATATTAACAAGTGATTTACTTCAGTTGATATCAGAGCAAGTTTCCAAGAAACACTATTACAAAGTGAGGACAAAGATCCATAGCTAAATCACATGTTTTTATAGCAGAAGGTGCCTCAGTCTTAAGACCCCCTACATTCAATAGTGAAGACTATCATTATTGGAAGGACATGATGCGACTCTTCATAGAATCCACACACATTGATCTTTTGGATATCATTGAAAATATATCCCAACAGACAACGAAGGGAAAAGCATCTCCCGTGACTAATGGTCGGTGATCAGAAAGCTCACTTTCAATTAAATTCAAAGGCCAAGTTCTTTTTAACTTGTGCTCTAAGCAGAAGTGAATATGATAAGGTTCATGGATGTGAATCTGCAAAGGAAATGTGGGACACATTAGTCTTTGCACATGAAGGCACAAACTAGGTAAAAGAATCTAAGATTGGAATTTTTTTCATCTGTAGGAGTTGTTTAAGATGAAAGATGACGAGATTATTGATAAGATGTTTGGACGATTTTAAATAATTATTAATGGACTTAAAGCTCTGGGGAGAATCTATGACAATTAAGATCATGTCAGAAAGATTCTCAGAAGTCTTCCAAAAAGATGGAGACCCAAAGTAACAGCAATTTAAGAGGCCAATGATTTAAGCAAGCTAAAGCTGGATGAATTACTTGGTTCACTGAAAATCTATGAAGTAGAGCTTGATGCAGAAGATAAACCTAGAAGGGATAAATCTATTACATTGAAGGCTGGTCAGAAGAATCAAAAGATGCAGGAAAATAGAAGTACATCTTCAAAAGCATTAAAGATATCAAGATTGATGATGCTAGTGAATCTGATCAAGATTCAAGTGAAGATGAAGATGAGTTATCCTTCATTTCAAGAAAGATTAGAAGGATGTGGAAAAAGAAATCAAGGAGAAATAAAGACTTCTCTTTCAAAAAGAATAGCAAAGACAATTCGAAGAATGAAAAAAGTTCTATCATCTGCTATGAGTGTAATAAACTTAGATATTACAAGTCTAAATGTCCCTTGCTTAAAAGAAAACAAAAGAAAAATCAAGAAAACAAAAAGAGCATGATGGCAATATAGGAAGATTTGGATTCTTCTGAATCTGAATCTGACTCAGAAACATTAGAACAAGCAAATATATGCTTGGTAGCTGAAAGGAAAAGCGATGATGAAGTAATTTCTGACTTTGATGATCTTTAACATGCCTATTTAGAATTGTTAGAAGATTCATATGTTATCTTAAAACAATATAGGTTATTGAAAAAGAAATTTGTTAAAAATTTAAAGAACACAAAAATCTTAGAAGAAGAAAACATCTACCTTAAGAAACAAGTAGACGATACGAAAAAGGAAGTAACTACACATATATCTGAGGAAATTAATCAACTAAAACAAAGGATTAATAGTCTTTCAGCAGATTTATCGAAATTTATAGAAAGTACAAAAAGGATGAATGATGTGATTGGAAGTTATAGATATCCAAATGATAAAAGTGATTTAGGCTTTAATCATAGAAATACTATTCATAATACTAATGTTACTCATAATAGGAATTTTTTTTGTAATAGAAAAAAAAACAATATTCTTATCATTATTCAAAGAAAAATTATAAGACTAACCCCAACGGACCCAAGAAAATATGGGTACCTAAGAAGGATATAACATATACTGCAGATCTCCTTACTTGGAAAAAGCAACCATTACCAATGGTACTTGGACAGCGGCTACTCATGACACATGACGGGCAGAAGGTCTATGTTCCTAAACCTCCAACATAAGCAAGGAGGATCAGTAACTTTTAGAGACAACCAGCATGGAAAATTAGTTGGGATCGGCAAAATTGGTAAAGATTCCTTTTCGTCTATTGATAATGTTCTGCTAGTTGATAGCTTAAAGCATAATCTAATCATTATAAGTCAATTATGTGGCTCTAGTTTTGAAATATCCTTTAATCAAAATTCTTGTATAGTCAGAAACAAGGACGATTTCATATTCTTTTCTGCCAAGAGACGAAATAACCTCTATAAAATTAACTTAGACGATTTGAAAAGTCAAAATATTTCATGCCTTACATCAAAAGATGATGAAAAACTGTTTTGGCAAAAAAAAGCTAGGTCATGTTAGCTTTAAACATATTTCCAAGTTAGTTAGACATGATTCGGTGAGGGGTTTACCAAAGATAAGTTTTAACAAAGATTTTTTTTGTAAGAATTGTCAAAAAGGAAAACAAGTTAAAACATCTTTTTCATCTAAGAGTATTGTAACTTCGTCTAGACCTGTAGAGCTGTTACATATAGATTTGTTTGGTCCAACAAGAACAGTAAGTCTTGGTGGAAAGAAGTATGGTCTCGTAATTTTTGATAATTTTACTAGATTTTGTTGGATATTGTTTTTATCACATAAAGATGAATCTCTTAAATGCTTTAGGATTTTATCCAATAAGTTACAAAATGAAAAAGGAATTTCTATTGCTAGAATTAGAAGTGATCATGGTGGAGAATTTAAAAATGAAAATTTTAAAATGTTTTGTGAAGAGAATGAAATTTTCCATAATTTCTCTGCTCTTAGAACTCTTCAACAAAATGGAATTGTAGAGAGAAAGAATAGGACGATTTAGGAAATGGCAAGGACTATACTATGTGAAATGAATCTTCCTAAGTAAATTTGGGCAGAAGTTGTAAATACACCTTGTTATATTCAAAATATAAAATAGAGCATTTTTGCGACCTATTTTAAATAAAACTCCATATGAACTATGGAAGGGAAGAAAGCCATATTTCTTACTTTCATCCATTTGGTTGCAAATGCACTATTTTGAATACAAAAGAAAATTTAGACAAATTTGATTCTAAGATCAATTCAGGAATTTTTCTGGGTTATTCAATTACTTCTAAAGCTTATAGAGTTTATAATCGTGTTCCTAAATCTGTTGAAGAATCTATGCATATAAAATTTGATGATGATTCTCATCTAGATAAAAGAAACGATTCTGATCATGAATCTTTATCTACTCCTTTAGTTAATAACTTAGATGATTCACCACTAGACGATCCATCTAACAAAGTAGTAGATATTTCTAAAAATATTAACTTAAGAAAAGACTAGAAATAAAAATCTTCTCACCCAAAAAACTTGATTATAGGAAAAACATCAAAAAGAGTGAGAACTAGATCTAAGTTTAGAAGAGAGGCTAATGTAGCATTTGTTTCTGAATTAGAACCTAAGAAAATTAATGAAGCTCTTCAAGACGAAGCTTGGATTTTAGCTATGCAAAAGGAGTTAAATCAATTTACAAGGAATAAAGTTTGG
>JAOSBO010228765.1:0-14218 GCA_027563915.1 Erythroxylum rotundifolium | reverse complement strand
AACAATCCTATTTAAACCCAATCACTCTCATCCTAAGTCAAATTACCATTCTACCCTTCCTGTAGGGGGTGGGATGTCACAGTAGTTGTATTGAGACAACAACGGGGCTATGGAGTAGGTGAAAGAACCGAGGTCTCATCAAAAGTCCAAACATTTAATCAGGCGCTACCATTTAATTAGAGAGATCATTGGTAGAAATGATGTCAAGATAAAGAGAGTTTCCACCAACCAGAATATAGCTGATTCGTTGATTAAGCCTATTCCCAAAAGAGTTTTGTGTCACATGTACACGTCTATAGCATTAGATATCAAGGCGATTGACTTTAGTGCAAGTGGGAGTTTGAAAAGAAGTGATCTAAAGACAATCACCTTTATCACTTATTCTACAACTAAAGACAATCACCTTTATCACTTATTCTACAAATCATTTTATGATTAATAAAGAAAATTTTCATTATTTCGATGTTCATAAGTTTATATATTTGACGTTGATCTTAAATTGATTTAATAAAGTCATAGATACAAAGTATAACATAGAGGAAATCATGATGAGATCATGATGATGAGATTTCTATCATGTGTAATTATGTTAGTATCTAAACTTTCCATAGTCATAGGATTAATAAGATGGGATATCATTAATTTGGATAGACTAGTGCATGTTATAGTCCTTGATTAGATCAAGCAGTAGATCTCATAAGCTGTATACATGAGTTGTTTAGAGTTAACATGAGGATGCTTACTAAGGATAGTAAACACATTGGATTGACCTACTATGAGACAATCATATGGATATTCTATTCCAATGTCAATGATAGTCTCATCATAACAATGGTACAAGCATCCTTTGACTTGAGTTGCTCAATGATATTTTAGATACTGATCTTGTATTTTGACACCATTCATTGGTTCCTTTCAGGGGTTACTCATAGGGTGGTGATTGGGTACAACTTGAGGTATTTGAAGGTAATTGAGTAGCCAATAAAGGATTCACCGCTCTTGATAGAAAGAGATGATACCCTCGGCCTCTTGTCAAGGTTATTACTTGGGAGTCTCTGGCCAGAGCAGATATCTATCATGAAGAGAGTCTTTAATGATACATAGAGTAATGAGATCCTTAGGACAAGATCTAATGACACTTAGACTAGATGTGATATAGTTAGTCTAGTAGGAGTTGACACTTTGACCATACTTTGAACCAAGTGGGGTGTAGGTGGTGAAAGGACAAGTTGTATGGAAACAATGTGTATTGAAGGGTTCGTATCAAACCATTGGCTTTTCGGTCAATTAGGGGTCATGACATGTTGCTAGATATCACTTTTAACTTACTTAAATTAAGTAGTAATTCAAGTGGCCAATATAATCAGGAACCTAATGGGACACACACATAAGAGATCCAAAGGATGAGCAAAATGGTCTTAAATGATGATTCAAGATATGAGAGAGTGTTTTGGGATTATATCGTGATGTGATCATGGTAGAAAATATTGCATGGAATTGATTAGAAACAAGTGTTATTAGCTTCCATTAATGTATGCTATTCGTGGTCATTAACTTTTCATAACTTCCATTAATGCATGCTATTTATGACCATTAACTTCCCATAACTTTCCGTTAGTGATGGGGGTTATGGAAGGCCAATTGGTGTAGAAAATTAAGATGATTTTTGTGCATCTTGTGTAAGACAAAAAGAGAAAAGGAAAGGTTCTTTTTCTTACACACACACTTTTTCTCTCTAACTCTCTCAAGAGTTCTTATCTTTGCTAGCACAAAGAAAGAACTCTAGCAATCTCCAAGTGAGGGTTCATCCTTCTATCTTTGTGTGTACTTTCATTAAAGATGGTCTACATTGATCGTTGTGGTTTACAACAACCCAACGTAGAGAAGATTAAAGAATGAAGGAGATTGTCAAAAAGGTATGTAATCATCTTACATTTCATGTTTTTGTTTCTTTATATCTATATACATGAGTAGATCTGGTTTTTAAGGTTCTATTTTATTTCAGCTACATATATTTGATGTATATTATGTATGAGATGCATGATCGGAACCTAACACATCGAAAGGAGTCGAGAGGGGTTTGTATAAGCTTCCTTCGGTGGTGATAAGGGGATACAAATGGACTTATAGTCCTAACTTAAGGGGTCTAAATGGTAGTCAAGGGTTGAAATTTACAAGTTGGTAGTGGGGACTATCACTCTAAATTATTAGCAGAATGACATTCAAGGTTGTGTCATTTTGGTATACATTTACCTAACATGTTGCGTTAGATTTTTGTAGGGCAAAAGGTTAGGTATTGGCCAGTTTTGGGAGTAAGTAGCCAAGGAAAAACATGCTAGAGAGATTCGACATTTCAATTGCCAATGAGGATGTCGACTTTCTTTTGGTGGGGGACATTTATGAGACCTATTTTTAGTGTTTGGTAAACACCAACATTTTATAACTTAGACAACATGATGGTGGCATGTTTTGGCAAGTTAAATGGTTCCTTTAATGATGTAGCTATAAAACTCAAGACGTTGGAACATGAAATTACATAGATGGTGTTTTGGGTTGTCCATATGACAACAGTGTATGGTGGCATTAGAAGTTGCATAGTGAACAGTGTTGTTAGTGGGCTGCATGCAAAGTTACGTAAATGTATGGGATAATATGTGTAATGGATGGCATGCTTTACATTATATATGCTTAGTGTCTCTTTATTATTGGACATTTGTATATTAACCGCCTTGTAACTGTCCAGACCTTCGTTATTATCTAAATGTCATCGTTGGACATCTATATAAGTTGTAAACCCTCCAAACGTATCAGTGCATTGTATTAGTTTATGCCCTAGCAGCCAATCAATTGGATACAAATTAATGTATGACATTATTTTAATTAATAAAAAGGTTTTATTTATCTTTATGTATTAATTTAATTAATATTTTATGTTTTAATACTAAAGGTAAAATCCTTGGAATAATTACTATGTAATTGAAATTATGATGAGATCATAATTATGAGATTCAATTTACACATATGTATTATTCCTAAATGTTTCTAGTTGTAGTTTCATTAAGACGGGTTATTGTTGAAATGGTAAAACTAGCACACGTTATGTTTCTTTCTTTTGAAGAATGTAATTGATCTCATAAATTAAAATATGGAGATACTTAAACTAATGCGTGGGTGATTATTAGAGAATGAGTCACAAGACTAACTAGATTATGAGAAGTTCAGATGGAATATTACTTATGTGTCTATGGATTATCTCATAATGATGATTTTATAATTAATCCTCATAATTAAGATTACCAAGGTATCTCATGTGATAATTACTGTGTTTTGATGCTACTTATGAATTTCCCTAGGATAATTCAGTTCGTAGTAATTGGATACAGTATGGACCATATAAAGATAGTTGAGTAAGTCAATATAGGAGTGGTCACTCTAAAGTAATTAGAGAGAATATTCTACTATTCTTGATTAGTAATGATTTATAGAATTCTCTGGTCAGAGTAAATTAACATTTGAAAATGTGTTTTCAAATTTCAATTATAAATCAATTACTAATTAACAAGAATGGACATGATTGGATGATAAGAGTAGACACTGTATTCATACTCTATCCAATTAGAATATTGAATGACGAAAGGATTAAATTATACATCATAGCCATGTATAGACAGGTTAAGTCAATCACTTTGACATTCCTGATATTTGGGTAATCATAACATGTTGATAGATGTCAATCATGATTTATGATTGCAAAGTGTTTAATTGGAGAATTAAAGATAAATTAAAATAAGTTTTAATTTATCTAATTCTAGTTGTGAATTAATTATAATTTATAATCATTGTCAATTTATTAGGAACCTAATGGGTCACACATCAAAAGGCAATTTGTGAAAGAAAAACCAATTTAATTAAGTTGGACTTAATTATAAAGTTTGAGAAACTTTAGGGATCAAATATGAGATATTTGAATTAGAATTTGATTTTAATTATAATTAAAGAAATTTAATTTTAATTAAATACCCTCGTGATTTTCCTATTTAAAAAGGGAAGAACATTTTAGAAGCTAGCATTTTTGTCTTCTTCCTCTCAAATCAATATTGAGAATTGTTTTGTGAATACCATCAGAGGCTAGACAATTGAACAGCTCGTGATTGATCAATCGAAAAGATTTCAAAAGTTTTTCAACAGGAAGACGAACAAAGTACAATTTCTAATTTATTTTCATTTTATTCAAGTTTATTCAATTATCTGGATTCGCTTGGAATCTGTAAAAAGTTTTGTTTTTCCACCGCGTTCATGATTTGATCACAGTTAGATTCCAACACATTGCTACTTCAATATTCTGCAGTAAAAATCCCTTTGTTCTTGTAACACATTACTAGTTCCTTCTACTTTTGTTTCATCCAACTTTATTTCACCACTTAACCACTGTAACGTTGTCTTTCATTTCTTTTACAGAGACAGAATTTTGTTCCATAATTGATAATACTCCACAACGTTATTTTCGTTAATCATTGAGGAAGGATTTGTGTTAAAAGAAGTTGGGGCATTTGGTTGCATTACGGGGCGAAAAGTGTTGGGTTTTGCTAGCCTTAAAAAAATGTCATGTAAAAAGACCAAATAACCCTTTATTGAATTTAATTCATCAACTAACCGAATTAAATTCCAAAAATATTCTACAACCGTCTTACATTTGAATTGAACATGAAATACTCTAATTGGGGTCAATACTTATTGATTAGATGCTTTAAAAATTTTTGAATGAATTTAAAATCATTAATACCCACTACTTTCCAAAAAGGGCATTTTAGTCATAAACTTTTGGAACCCCCGAACCTATCCTATATGACTTATTTTCGATCTATTTCAGTATCATTAAACTATAATACTTATTTTGGATATTTTTCATTATTTCAAGATTAGGTCCCACAAAATTTCACTATTCATCTAAAAATACTATTCTCCGAACATGAAAATTTTTATCAATGAAAGGAAAGTTTCGGGGTTTTACAGGTAACAACATCCATCACTAAGACTACATTCCTAGATGAAAAACATATGCATATTTACGAGCCTAAGATAGTAGATGGGCGTGGTGCGTATTCATCAAGACATTCATATGCACATATTGAAACAAAAGGCAAGTCTTATATATTTATGTATAGTTACCAATCTACCCCTAAAGGCAATCATCACTGATGCAACCATCAAACTTCCATTCATAATAGGCCTCGTACTAATTATAATGAAACGTGTTTACATCCCTTATAAGTATGAATAAGATCAAAAGGGCATGTCTCATAATCACTATAATATCTAAAGAAGATTTAGTAATGTATTTACGTGTCAAAATCATAAGTGTCACTATTATATAACCAATCCATACTACAGTTTGTCATTTTTTCAGTAAAAATGGACATACGAGAATTTTTTTCTTTAAATAAAGAGTGACAACTAAACCCTTAAGAAAATAGGTTGAAAAGAATAAAGAAACAAACAATCAAGAACCTAAGTTCATTAGGTACCACAGAAACATTGATTTCCTTATTTTGTAGATCTTAAAAAAGACAAATAATATATTGTTTAGTGGATGTTCATGGCACATGATTGGTGATATACTCCAGTTTGTAACTCTTAAGAACAAAGATGGAGGATTTTTTTTTAATCATTGGCATTAGTAAAGTTAGTAAGGAAGATTATATTACAATTAACAATATTCTTTTAGTAGAAGGATTAAAGAATAATTCGCTAAGTGTAAGTCAACTATATGACAAAAATTAAAGTATATTTTGAAGGAAAATCATGCATTATTTCTAAAGTGATGGTAATATCATTGAATTTTAGGTAAGAGAGAAGGTAAAAATTTTATGTAATTGATCTTAATGACACTCCTCTAACAAAAATATGAATTTCTTAAATATCTATACATGGAAATACAATGATTTGGCTTAGAAAGCTTGGATATGCAAGCATGGATCTCATCTCAAGCCTCAACTCTAGACAACTTATCAGCATACTTTTAAGAGCCAAATTTGAGGAAAATAAGGTATGGGGTGCTTGTAAAATGGATAAACAAACTAAAAGCTTATTTAAGAGAAAAAACTTGGTAATCTGCATTAAACTTTTACAATTAGTTGACATAGATTTGTTTGGCCTACTAAAGTTGCTAGTCTAGGTGGAAAATGTTATTCTTTTATCATACTAAATGAAATTAGGAGATTCACATGGTTAATATTTATAGCTAGCAAAGATGAATGCTTTGAGGTATCTATTAAGTTTGTGAAAAGAGTTCAAAATGGAAAAGAACTCTCCATTGAATCTATTAGGAGTGAGAATTTAACAATAAGAAGTTTAAGACTTCTTATAAAGAAAATGGTATCTATTGTTAAAATCCCATAATAAAGTGGAGTGGTTAAAAGGAAAAACAGGACATAGTAAGACATGACCAGAAAAAATGATAAATGAATATGACCTACCAAAGTATGTTTGGGTGGAAGCTATACCAACTATATGTCATATATCTAATAATCTATATATAAGACTAACTATTGATGCAACACCATATGAGCTTTGGAATAGGAAGAAGCCAAATATTGGTTACCTCAAGGTAGCTAGTTGTAAGTGTTATATTTTAAACACAAAGTATAACTTAGGAAAGTTTTCTTCAAAAGAGAATAAAAGACTTTTCTTGTTCATTTTTCAAATAATAAAAATATAAAGTGTTTAATAAGAATAATCTTATTATGGAAGAGTCTATGCGTATTAATTTTGTCAAATCTAATCCTCTTGCCTTTAAAAAAAGTCTTGAAGATGATGATGTAGATTTAACTGAAGATTTCTAGAAATTAGCCCTTGAAGAGAACAAGAATGATCAACAAGACCATCATAAGAGCAAATTTTTGGATCATATAAGGGAACTAAAAAGGGTAAGAAGTTTCTAATGGATTGAAAATTCAAGAAGAATCATCCTTTGAATCAAATCGTAGGTGATTTTTAAGCTAAAGATGGTTATAATCTATGTTTTGATAGTAACAAAACATAAGCATTATTAATGAATTTGTTTCTAGATGAAAGTAACGTGAAAGCTATTTCACTCATATATAAATTTAAACAATATCATGAAGAAATTTAAAAAAAGTTAGAATTCAATTCATTTAATTGAAGGATATAACCAAGACCAAGGAAGATCAAAGTACAATATTTTATAAATAAAAAAGTATTGATCATTGTATTTACCTATTGGTTCCTTTGATACTTTAGAGTCTTATCATACATAAGTATATCATCATCTTAACTCAATATATAATTATTTTCAATCTTCAAGAGGAATCAAAATTTTGATTACAAAAAAAAACCTTATTAAACTTTAAAACATTCATTCTTTAGGGTATGTTTTAAGAAGTGTTTGAGTCAAAAATTTCATTTAGAAAAATAAGTTTGATAATTTGAAAATGTTGAAAACAATATTTTTAGTTACATTTTTGACATGTGTTATAATGGTCTACCAATGTTTACAATATCTAGTTTTTTAATGTACAATCGACCAATGTGTAATAGTTGTTGACAATATGCTATAACTAGTTATTAACAATGGTTAGTTCTTAGTTCTAGCACCTATACTAAGTCTTTGAATTATAATAATCCTTAAATTATATGAAGATGTTATTTAAAGTAAATTGCACTTTTTTGAATGGATGTTAACGTTTTTGACTTTTATGTGATGTTCTAATGTTATAATTTTTAAAATTTTGTAAGTTTAAAATCAATTTTCCCTTTTTGGTAAAAATGTGAAAATAGTTATAATAGCTTTTTCATAAAATATACTTATTAAAGAAATGATTAATTTCTTATAGTATATTAGTTATTGTAATATAAGTTAATTATAGTGAAATAATAGTTAATTTCACCACAATATATCATTTATAATTTCTTTTTAGTTTATTTTTTATGAAAGAATAAAAGTAAATTGACATTAAATTCATATTATTTAGATAAATGCTTCAACAACATCTTACAATTGTCAAGCATTTTAACTTGGCTAATATATGAGGCTCCTCAATCATCAACAAATAATTGTTTGGTATTTGACTCCTAGAGCTTTATCAGTTCTCTGCTACTTTGAGTCCTTTTTTGCATAGTTAGGACTATAGCTTTTTATGTTTTTCGGGAATTATTCATTCCCTCACTCATTTGAACATGGCTTCCTCTTATTAGGAATGCCATCCTTATCTAATTCCTTAGCTTTAGGATTAGAACTTCTGCTTTTGTATGTTTTTGCTAAAATATTCTCAGGTTTCTTTCGTTCTACAGGTTATATACATTGAAGCTTAATCTAGTGAAGACTAAAAGATATTCATACTTTTATATTCTTTTGAACATTATCACATGAGGATTAATAAAAAGATCAATTTCTTTTAAACTTTATATAAATAAAAATAGATATGTCTAGTATTATTTATAAACATATTGTGTAGATATGAAAAACAAAATGACTAAGTTTAAGTATGTTAAGATCAATCAAAATACTAATTCTCCCTTACATGTGTATAGATATAAATAAATATATTAATTTACATTCTCCACACATATATATTTACGCATATAATTAATGTGACTTGAAAACTGCAAAAGTGCTTTTACATAACCTTAATATAAATTAAATTTAAATTAATGTTTAAAGTATGTTTGAAATTAAATTCACTTCTTAAACAACATATTAATATTTTTTACTTTTTATTGATTATTGTGATATAAAATTTTACAAGTTTAAAGTTTAATATGTAAAATAACTATAATAACATTCTTATAAGTGTAAATGTGTTAAATCATCCTTAGTTGGAAGCAAAGGATTGAAAATAGAGCGTAGTGGTACTCAAGCTTATAAATGTGTTAGAATTTTGAAGGCAATCAAGAAGGAATGGAAAGTGTTAAGATATAATGTGGATCCCTACATATCGGTAAAAGGGAAGCACATAGGGCTCTTATTTTATTACAAGAGGCATTTAGAAGTAGCCCTAAGCATCCCAGGCTCAAGGAAAAGGAGAATATAAAGCTTAGGAACTACTACAACACTTTGGAGATTAATAACTCACATTTGAGGCAAAGTTTCAAAATCATATGGCTAAAGGAAGGAGATAGTAATTCCAAGTTCTTTAATAACATCATCCTGAGAAGAAAGAACAAAGTTAGAATTTTAGCACTAAAGGACTCCAATGGGATCATTGTTAGGGACCAAGAGAAACTCAAGGAAGTTGCTCAAAAATATGTTGACAATCTACTAAGAAGAAGCAATAGACTAAGGAACTTCGCAAGGTTCTACCTAACTCCTTAAGAGGATCTACTTCTTCATAACAAGTAGCTACACTCGTAAGGCATCTAGTCCTAGTGAATTCAATGTCAAATTCTTTCAAGAACTTGGAATCAAACTTCCCCTTAACTTTCCAAAATTGTTCTTGAATTCTTTGAAAAAAAATTTCTCTTGCTTGAATTGAACAAAACCTATATCTACTTAATGCATAGTTCCCAACCCTGAGGGACTACAATGCTATAGACTTATTTCATATTATAATGTGGTCTACAAAGGGATCTTCACGATAATTACTGATAGACTAGGGGGTTATACTTTTCAACTTCTCTAATCCATGCTGGGAGCTTATTTTAGGTGCAACGATAATAGGGATAACATATTCCTTCCATAAATACTATTCAGGGGTTACTCTAATAATAAAATAATATAAAGTTATGCTTCAAAACTGATTTCATATAAGCATTTGATACAATCAATTGGAAATTTATCCTGAATTCCTTGTCTGATTTTAGGCATCTTAATAAGTTTTTAAGATGGATCAAAGCTTGCATTCCTCAATATCTTTTAAAAGTTATAGTTAACTGAGAGCCTTCTTATATATTCAAGGTATCTAAAAGACTTATACAAGGGAACCCTATATCTCCTTTCCAATTTACAATTGCAATGGAGGTCTAAGTAGAATTACCTCTCTAAACATTAATAATTCCCCCAAGTTCAAGTATCACCATAGATGCAACAAATTACAAATTTCTCAACTTACTTTTGCTGATGATTTGCTTATGTTGTGTGGTGTAGATAAAGAGTCAATAAAGTTGCTTATGAGATCATTGATGACATTTAAAGAAATATCTAGACTAAGTTTCAACCCTAATAAAAGCTCCATATATGTCTTATGTGATATAGTCTCTTATGAAAGGCTACCCGTTGTTACATTAGGATTAAAGATGAAGTCATTACCTTTTAGGTACTTAGGAGTTCCTTTCTCTATTAGAAGCCTGAATATCAGTAACTATAAACCATTGATATGCTCTATAGAGAAGAGAATAAATTCAAGGTGTAATATATATGTTTGTCTTATTGAGACAAAATTCAACTAGCTATAAGTATCCTCAACAATTTAAGTACCTACTGGCTTTCATATTTGGCTTTGCCTAAAGGAGTTTTCAATAGAATAGATAGGTTAATCAAGGACTTCACATGGAAGGGACTTACTAATAATATAAAAATCCTGAGTATCAAATGGAGAACTCTTTGTCTTCCTAAATAAGAAGGAGGAATTGGGATCAATTTAGTTAGGGTTATGTCCAAAAATCTTCTAACTAAAGGGCTATGGATACTTTACACAAAAAAGGAGAATTTACAGATCAAATGCATCCATACACATATAAAAAAGAGGAGAGTATGTATACTTTACAAATGAAGCCTACACAATCCTACACTACAAAGAATTCTATCAACTAGGTCCTTTATGCAAGATATCAATCACAACATTGGGGATGGAAATGGAACTATTGTTTGGTTTGATAATTGGCTTATAAGTGGTCCTTTGTATGAAATAAGGGAATTCAAATTTCTCAAAGTCATTATTCTTGGTTCAACTAAGGTTTATGACATTGTAATAAAGAATGACATTGGCCTTTCTATTATGGTTGAGGCTCATAAAGAATCCTTCAATTGATATATGAATGCTTCCAAGTTATTAATAGGCTTGATTTGGTATACTAGATAGAGGAAAGAAGTAAGAAGTTCTCCAACAGCTCTTACAAAAAACTACTTATTGGATTTGCTCCTAAGGTGGATTAGTTCAAGCTACAATGAAAAGATTAGTTAATAAAGACATAGTTAAGTTCACAATTGAGAGTAAGGCATATGTACTATATGGAGTAACATTGGAAAGCCACACACACTTATTCTTTGAATACCCTTACTCTCAGACTGTAGAGAGGTCTGTTAGAACTTTTCAACATTCATTGCAACATCGCAAGCTGGCTAAGAATAATGGAATGAGCAAATCTGGTCTATTTTGGTAATAAATGGGATAAGAAACTCTTCAAAATTAGTATTGGAGAATTATTTCATCTCATATGGAATACAAAAATTAATGTAATTTTTATAAAACTACACGAGATATAGTAGTGGCTATATTTCAACTTTAAATACACCTAGTTATCTTGGCAAGAGGTTTGCACTCTAAACTATCTCTCCCGTTGCAACAATAAGTGTCTTTATAATGAGGAATGGTTTAGAAGCATAAGATCGGTAACTTGGAGCTATAGGTTAGCTTCCTTATATATTCACAGATGGTTTAGCCTTGACTAGCATGACATCACTTACATAAACTAGTTTGTAAGTAGAATGCACATTATGTTTACCGATTAATGAAATATTTGCCTTTAAAAAAAAGAAATTCTTATAAGTATAATTTCTTTTACTTATTAGATTTTTGTAAATTGTATATGCAACCATATTAACATGTATAGAAATAAATATTTATTATTAAATATTATGTTATTACAGTAATCATAAAATTTTATAATTTATTAATCAAATAAAAATATTTAATAGTGGATAATTTTTAATAAAAATTTTAAATAAGGAATCATGTTTTGTCAATTAAGTACAACATTAAATAATAAATTGTTTCACTAATTTATATAAATAATAATTCAAATCAACTTATTTTTTAGCAAAAAATTAACTCATCTTGATGTTTTCTTTTATTTATATCAATCCATGTCAACATTTTCGTCAAAATTATCATTAACAATAGTCATTTAGTTGATTTACAAAGCCATCATCTCAAATTTGTCTTGTAATTTTAAGCTTAACATTTTAATTTGAGACATAAAAATTCTAATAACTTCCTTAATGTAAAAGGGTTAATATATGACGAAGAGAGTGCATTAAAAATCTTAAAGTTTAGAGTAAAAGATGGTGAATTAAAGAGAGAAATAAGATAATACTTACGTGCAATAAGGAAATGGGTGGCTTTTGATAAATACCAAAATAATTTTTCAACACAAAATTAAATTTAATGGTTATAAATTGTTTTACTTATAAATTTTTATTAATTTTCAATATAATATGTTTAGTTTAATCTAACATGATAATATAATGTTAAAAACTAATAAATATTGGTGTAATAAATATTATCATATAGAGAACTAACACATATTAATGTCCTAGTCTTTACACTATAAGTGTAACTTTTATAATTAACAAATGTTCTTTAGTCGAAATATAAAAAATAATGTGTTAAAATAACGTAAGAGTAATGTTAACTATTGAATTGAATTGATATAAAAATAATAAGAATAATATATTTTAATATTTAGTTATTTGTTCTTTACTTGTTAAAAAATTGATTTATTAATTTCATTAAAAAAAGAGATATCAGCCTATTAATTATTAATTTGGTTTTTGAGTGCTTTTGAACTTAATACACTTTTTTTTTGGCTATTCCATTCTTGAAATATGGATGGTAGTGAGTAGCGAAAAAGCTAAAAATAATTTAGTAATATAAGATCCAGTTATATTGAAAAATTACAATAATAACAATAACAACTCGGTGAAAGTGAGTATGTAGAAATCTAGTAGTACCAAGCCTTATCTCTAACTAATAAGGTGGCTGTATCTAAACAAAAAAATCACAAAAAAAAATTCAACTAAAGCATATTCTTAAGACCTGCTCGTTTTCACTTTTTCTAATTTTCAAATTTAGTTAAAAAAGTTGTTTATTTAAGTTTTTGATTTCAGATTTTAATTTAGTTTCTTCTAATTTTCAAAAGTTACAAAACCTTAAAAGTAGTTTTTGTTTATTTTTTATAATCTGATTTATTATCAAACTAAATAAATATATATTTCAAATATAATTTTATTTAATAATTAAAATATATTTAAAATAAATATTAATTTTTACATAAATTATTCATTTTAACAAAAATTAATAATTTTATTAATAGTTGTTAATAAATATGTAACTATTGTCTGTGATAACTACATTGACATTAATAATTAACAAAAATTTTGTTTTTATTTAAAAGAAAATTAAGATTAAAATTAAAATCACAATAATAATAAAAAAGAGATAGAACACCCCTTAAATGTTAAAAAATAACAATTCGATAGCGATCCAGAACTATATCGCTAATTTATTAATTGATGAAGCAAGTTGGAAAGACTAATGGGCCACTGATCATATGCAATGCAGGGGCTAAATTCTCATACTATGATAAAATAATTTTTCTATCTGTAAAATGGGAAAAATAGACAAGTTTGGCCGGACGTAGGACACCCCGCCAACGAATTTGACGGGGATTAAACCAACCCGTCACTCCTGTTGGCGAGGTGAAACACGTGAACCGACGTGTCCACCCCGCCATGCAGGATGGCGGGATGTGGCCATGTGGCCGGACTACGTGGCCGTCCCGCCATTGTTAATGGCAGGATGGGGGGCCACCCCGCCATTAAGAATGGCGAGGTGGGGCTGCAGGCTTTGCAGCCTTTATTAGTCTACCCCGTCATTCTTAATGGCGGGGTGGTAGGCTGCAGGGGTGCAGCCTATTCTGTACCCCTGTTGAGCCCCTCACCCCGCCATTCACAATGGCAGGATGGGTAGGAGTAAGCAATAATGCTGGCTCTCTCCACTGCCTTATATAAGGCAGAAGCACCGAAGGTCTTCGATGCTTCTTTAAATTTTCTTTCTTTAGTGCTTCTTCATCATCTATTTTGCAGGTTTTCATTTTTGCGGTTGGCATTGCTTTGTCTTTTGCTTGGTGTCACTTTGGTTTTGTTAGTTTATTAACGAATCAACTAGCATTTTTTACTCTTCTTTAATAACAAGTATACCAACATTCTTTGGTCTTCTTTAAGGTTTATTATTTCATAATCTATATTTTTTAATATGTAATG
>JAOSBO010228712.1:0-14223 GCA_027563915.1 Erythroxylum rotundifolium | reverse complement strand
CAACAGGTTTACTTTTGTACTTGCTGAACCAATGTGGGTAAGACACTTGTCAAAATCTTACTCATTAGTTGTTATTTATCTTTCATTTTGAACCATTAATGTATCAAAAGGGTGTATGAAGGAGCTAACTTAAAAAGCTCCAAAACATGTTTTTCAAAATCAATCAATGAAACAGTAAAAAAACCTTCATCTTTCATCTGAGTTTTCAGCTTGCTTTTAATTTTTTCTGTTGTTCTCCTTAAGAGGTTTGTGTAAGAGCTGAGAGTGGTGTGAGATTTATGCTAAGAAACTTGGAGTGGAGAAAAACAAAACTTGGTATGAAATCCACTACTGAAGTGTTAGCAGAATGTTGTAGCTACAGCTCAAACTAATACCTTACATACACTTGTGAGAAATTTACACAGTTTACAAGAGAGGAAACTACAACATTCGATAATAATACAATCAGTGCATTACAGAGAAGATCCACTCTTCTTCATTTTTCTTTGGAGCAGAAGTAAAGGTCCAGTAGTTGTTGAAGAAAATTCGAATGTTGAATCTGGAAGTTGCAGCTTGAGCAAAGAAGTTGGAGAGAGCAACTGAACCTGTAGCAGATAGCAACTTCAGAACCAACTTCAGGGCATACACCCAAAAGCCAAACAAGATCACAACGAAGTAACTATGATGCTGAAGCGGACCATTACGACACTTCACTTTAGTTACGATGTGATCATGGTAGGGCAAAAACCAATAAGAAACTAGAGAGAGAGATATATATAGTTTCTCTCAATGTCGAAAACCAAAATATCGTTTTACGCGGTCAGGAAAAACTGAATAAAACTGAACTGAGTCGCAATGTAACAATCAACCGCACACCGCGAAATCAGAACTAAAAGAAAGAACAGATTTCATAAACCCAATACAACATTCATAGAAACAAAGCCCAAAAGTTGAACCTTCTGGACAACAAAAAACAGAGACAAACTCGAATCCAATCGCAATTTAAAAACAAGAGCATTACATATTTCTCAAAAAAACTAGAGGATTATATAAGAGTAATCGGGAAACTCAAGATGTTCTGTACCTTTTCCTCCGCCAAGAACCTTGTGAACAGGTCTCTCTCTCCCAAATAACTGGTAAATCTTCGGTTTCACCTACGACGGAGATTCCAGCTTATTCCCTGAATCAGAATCAGAATCGAAAGGACCAGATCTGATGTAGAAATGAAGGCCCTATTTAAATAAAATAATAAACATATTAAATAAATTACATTCGTTTTTTAATTTAAATCGTTCAAGCACCGTCTCTCAAGAAAATGGTGGCCGCGTGAAGGGTATTACTGACCTTACAACCACTCGCATTCCCAGCCTCGTGAAACAACTATTCACGGCTTAACACCTTACAAGTTCAAATCTTTCGTCGGCTGACCCCTCCAAGTCCAGATGCAACGAATACTGATTCCATTAATGGTACGGAGGTTTCCCTGATCACTTCTAACTCACTCCATTCCCATGGAACCTGATATTAATTGTGAAAGACGGGGTGTTGGAATGTTAAAGTTTGAGCCTTTGACCACTTTCATTCTTATAAAATCTCTAAATTTCCAGAATTTGTCTCATTGATGTTAATCATCCATCCTTAAATTATAACCTTGATTATCACCCTAAGCATACCATATATTTAGTCACCTAGTCCATCGTCAACTAGGGTCATTACAAGCCTAAATACATCATTAAAAAATACCTTATCATATGTTGTCTCAAACCTCACTTAAAAAAGAAGAATTCACGTTTTTGGCCATTCCCACGATCGTGTATGTCTTCCCATGATCGTGGGTTTAGCCACCAGAACATTCCAGCCATTCTCTTGCATTCCTACAAATCTGAAAATTCCTGCATCTTCCTCCATGTTTTTCCAGATTTTTAACTCTTAGATGTTGCAACCAAACCATCTTAGTCTCAATTAATCATTTCTACTTCATTTCCCTTTCATTCTCACCTTATTTCTAACTTAAAAATATTCTTGAAACATGTTAGAATATAATTGGTTTTGGCATTTTAAATTGGACATATAAGTAAATTAAAATAATTGGGTTGTATGTTATTTTAATATGGTGTGTGCTGCTGTTTGGATAAGGTGGAGATAAGTTCAAATATATTAAGAGCTCAAATATATTTAGAACTCTAAAAAAAATCGATTGAGGACGTCTCCTTGTGGAAGTGCAATACGGTTGGCTGTTGTGTGTGTGGTGTCGTATCCCTTCAGGTTGTGTGAGGCAACTGCAGAAAAATACACAGATTTGATTTGCATTGTTGGATGGGCTAAAGGGCGTTGATGTCGTTTTTATGGTTGAGCTGTTATTGGTAAAAGGGTGTGAAATAAATCAAGTTTTGAGGGTTATTGTGTGGGCTAATAGGTGAGACACGCAGACTGCCAAGTGAAATTTGTGAGTGGACTGTGGACGTCAATTGGGGCTACTGCTCTGTTTTCCTATTACTCTTGGTTAAGCTAATTGCGTGTGTCTTGGAGTAGCTTCTTCTTATTCTAGTTTTGACTCTTACATGCAGTATACGTATGATGTGGAGTTGTTGATTTTTCTGGGTCTTTGAAATTGACTGAAAGTTGCGGCATTGAGTATGTTATGTGGCTGATGGGTTATTGACTTGATGCAGTGACGATTTTCTTTATATCAGTGAACAATTTCATATCTGGGATTTATTTTTTGTTTGTTTTATTTGTTCTTGTTCTTGAGTGGAAATAGGTAGAAAAATCCTCTGACGAGGTTAGCACGAGTCGGTTGTGTTATCAGGTTTGAAAATCTTTCATGGGTAGTTAGGTTGTGAGATAGTGGCAGATATTGAGAGAAGCTGTGTTGAATCAATTCTGTGTAATTCTATTAAACTCCTATGAAAGTGATTAAGCTAGGCAAGAGCCCCGTAGACGTAGGCCGAGTGTGTCGAACTGCATTACCAAATTCAGTGTTTCTTTTATTTTTGATTCAGCTTGTTTTTTATATTTTTGGTGACGAAGAAATTTGTGGCACATTTGCAAAATAATTAACACATTTAGTTTTTCAATTGTTATCAAAGCAAGGTCGACGATTCAGAACTTGGTAGCAAGTTGGTGGAAATCCTAGATTCGCAGACATGGCTACAAGGGAAGGCGCGTCAATTACTAGACCACCACTATTGGATGGATCAAATTATCCATCGTGGAAATCTCAGATAAAATTCTTTATTCAAGCTCGGGGGACAAGAGCATGGCATTCAGTAGTATACGGTTGGACTCATCCAATGATCGTTGATGAGAAAGGAGAGACGATTCAGAAAGATCCATCTGAATGGACTAGACAAGAAAAAGAAAGCGCATTGGGGAACTCACAAGCAATGCATGCGATATTCAGTGCTGCTGATGAAGGACGCTTCTCCATGATTTCAGCGTGTGAAACAGCGAAAGAAACCTGGGATGTTCTGCAAACCATTCATGAAGGATCAAAATCTGTGATATCTTCGAAACTACAAATGCTAGCTTTGCAGTTTGAAGAGTTGAAGATGGATGAGCATGAGACTATCGGAGATTTTCATGAAAAATTGAGAGATATTACAAATCAAGCTCATCAATTGAGAAAGAAGTATTCCAATGTGAAATTGGTCAAGAAAACGCTGAGATCGTTGCCACCGAGATTCATTCCGAAAATTGCAGCAATAGAGGAGGCTCATGATATTGATAACTTGTCATTGGAGAAGGTTATCAACATTCTCACAAATTTTGAGATGAATCTCTTAAGGGGTAAACAAGAAAGAAGCAAAGGATCGGCACTACAGGTGGAAGCAGGAAAGACTGTGAATAATGTGGAAGATGAGTCAGATGAGAATGAAGACACGATTTTGCTCTTTCGGTAAATGGCTAAAAAGAATGAAGAAAGACGAATCTGATTTCAGATAATGCTGTGGGGGTTCATCCAGTAACAACCCAAGACAACAAGTCAAAGCACAAAAAGGCGAACAAAAAACAAGAAGGAATTTGTGCCATGAATGTCAGGGGTTCGGTCACATTCAATCAGAGTGTGATAACACTTTGAAGAAACAAAGAGGAAAGTCCTTCACCACCACTTGGAGTGAAAATGATTCTGAAAGTGATTTTGGCAATGAAGAGGAATTGGATAATAATGCTGCACTGGTTGCGTTATACAATAAAAGTCCAGTTACTTTCTTAACAGTAACTGAGAAGGAAGTAACTGAAGGCAGAAAAGGGAGAAAATGCGAAAATTTTGAAAATGGTTCAGTTCGGGATTTAGTATCAGACTATGACAGTGACAGAAATAGCACTGATGATGAGAATGGGAGCACTAATGAGGGCTACAAAGCTATATTTAAAAAATGGGTGAAAACGTATAAAGAGAATGGAAGATTGAAGGAGGAGAATTTACCTTGAAGAACACTATACAAGAATTGGAAAACAAGCTGATGTTGACGTCAGATGAGCTTGGTAAAGCTAGAATGAAATTGATAAGTACTGAAAAAGGATTGAGAATGTTAAATGGAGGCACTGAAAAACTGGAGAAGTTGTTGCAAATTGGTAAGCCTAAAGGGAATTATGAAGGTATAGGCTACAGAGGTGAGTGTTCGAAAGGTAATGAAGAAAAGTCTGGTATGCTCAGATCAGCCCAAGAGGTGGAAGTGCCAAATAAGAGAAGGAGATTTATACCACTTGTCATTTTTGCGGGGTTGTAGGGCATATAAGGCCAAGGTGCTATCAGCTACTACAGATGCTATATGAAAGAAGGCAAGGTCAAAAAAATGCATATGCTCCATAGAAGTTTCAACATCAACCCTTAGTTCCTAAATGTACTTGGGTAAAAAGAAGCGAACTGCAAGCTCTTTTAGTTTGTACATCAATGAAGGCAATGTTGCAACATGGTTGGTATTTTGATATTGGATGTTCACGTCATATGACAGGGGAAAAAGCCTACTTGACTGATTGTCAAAATTGTATGGATGGTCATGTGACCTTCGGAGATGGAAAGAAAGCTTCTGTGATTGATAGAGGAACATTGTGCGTGGATGGTTTACCGCCTCTCAAGAATATGCTTCATGTCGATGGATTGAAGGAAAACTTGGTAAGCATAAGCCAACTATGTGATGATGGGTTGCTAGTTAAATTCACAAGTGACGAATGCAGGGTACTTACCAAGCAAGGAGAATGTATTGTGAATGGTAAGTGATCAGCCAACAATTGTTATATGCTGCAAGTCAAGACCACATGTAGTTCGGCCACTCATGAAAATAGCATTGATCTATGGCATCAAAGGCTTGGGCACGTGAACTATGACCTCATAAACACATTAACAAAATTGGAAGCTGTGAAGGGCTTGGCTAAAATTAATGAACAAAGAAAGGAAATCAATTTGTAGTGGATGTCAGATGGGAAAATAGCTGAAAATGCCACACAAACAGGTCAGGTATGTTACCTCATCTCGCATTCAGGAATTGGTTCACTTGGATTTGGTTGGTCCAACACAACATGAAAGTATTGGTGGAATGAGATATTTTCTAACATGTGTTGACAATTATTCGAGAAATACTTGGGTAGCATTTTTGAAAGAAAAATCATATGCGTTTAAGGCTTTTAGAAGCCTATGTGTACAGGAATATTCAGCTCCCAAAACTCCACAACAAAACAAAATTGCAGAGGGGAAGAATAGAACGCTTCAAGAAATGGCCAGATCGATGCTAAATGGAAGAAAAATGTCTATGCGATTTTGGGCTGAAGTGGTTAGCACAGCTTTCTACATATGCAATAGAGTATATCTTCGAAATTTCTTGAACAAGACGTTATATGAGCTTTGGAAAGGAAAGAAACCAGATGTGAGCTATTTTCATATTTTTGGGAGCAAGTGCTACATTCTTCGAGGTCGTGAGCATCTTGGAAAATTTGAAAGCAAAAGTGATGAAGGAGTCTTCATTGGGTACTCAACTCATAGTAAAGCCTACAGTGTGTACAATCAGAGAAACAAAGAAAGTGCAAGAATCTATCAACGTTGTGGTAGATGATGCATCTTTGATGAGTGGGCAAATGGTTGAAGAGAAGAACAGTAACCAATCATCTAAATCGACACAAACAAGTAATGAGACAAAGGCGAAGAACTATCCAGATGCGCAGTTAGTTGCAGTAGATGAAGTAACTGCTGAACCAGATTCACAGTTAGTTATTGCTGAGGAAGTAACGGTAGAAATTGAAGAACTTTCAGTTACTTCGGATGATGAACCAACTGATATAATGGAAGCTGATTTAAACTGAGGCTCTTCATCTCGAATCAGAAGGAATCATGCAGCAGAAAATGTTATCAGAGATGTGAACGAAAGAAGAAAAACAAGAGAAAGGAAAAGAGTTGACTATAGAGAACTCGCAGGATATTTGTGCTATACTTCATCACTGGAATCAAAGAACTTTAAAGAAGCACTACAAGATGAATTTTGGACAGCGACTATGTAAAAGGAGTTAATTCAGTTTGTACGGAATGATGTATGGGAATTAGTGCCAAGACCACAAGATACAAATGTGATCGGTACGGTATTTCGAAATAAAACAGATGAGAAAGGAAATGTTGTTAGAAATAAAGCAAGGCTAGTAGCTCAGGGATATTCTCAGATGGAAGGAATCGATTTCGACGAACCATTTGCACCCGTGGCTAGACTGGAGTTGATCAGATTACTATTGGGGATTGCATGTATAAAAGGCTTTAAACTTTATCAGATGGATGTAAAGAGTGCTTTTCTAAATGGGTTTATATAGGAAGAAGTCTTTGTGGAGCAGCCGAAAGGTTTCATCGATTTAGCTCATACAGACTATGTCTACAAATTAAAGAAAGCACTCTATGGACTTAAAAAAGCACCAAGGGCCTGGTATGAAAGACTCACTCAGTATCTTATCAAACAAGGATATAAACGAGGTAATGTTGATAAAACCTTGTTTATTAAAAGGCTTAAATCTGATTTTGTGATTGCTCAAATTTATGTTGATGACATTGTGTTTGGTACTACACATTCAAAGATGGTTGAGGAATTTGTCGAACTGATGACATCTGAATTTTAAATGAGTATGGTAGGTGAATTGAATTTATTTCTAGGTTTGCAAATCAAACAAGCGGAGAATGGAATCTTTATATCACAAACCAAGTATGTCAGAAACTTAATCAAGAAGTTCGGTCTCGAGAACACTAGACATGCAAGAACGCCTATGAGTGTTTCAACAAAATTAAACAGAGACGAGAATGGAAAAAGTATTGATGAGAGTTTATATCGAAGTATGATTGGGGGCTTGTTATACTTGACTGCAAGCAGACCAGATATTTGCTTCAGTGTTGGAGTAAGTGCTCGCTATCAAGCCAATCCAAAAGAAACACATCTGACGGCGGTAAAGAGAATCATCAGATATGTAAGTGATACATCTGATTTTGGGATATGGTATTCATCTGACTCAACACCTTTTTTAGCCGGATATAGTGATGCTAATTGGGCTAGTAACTTAGATGATCGGAAAAGTACTTCGGGAGGCTGTTTTTTCCTAGGAAACAATTTGATCTCATGGTACATCAAAAAGTAGAATTCAATCTCACTATCAACCGCTGAGGTAGAATACATCGCTGCAGGTAGTTGTTGTTCACAACTTCTTTGGATGAAACAGATGTTAGAAGACTATGGGATAAATCAGAATGAGTTGACTGTCTTATGTGACAACAAAAGCACTATAGATATTTCGAAGAATCCTGTGCAGCACTCAAGGACAAAGCATATTGATCTCCGGTATCATTTCATCCGAGAGCTTGTGGAAAGCAAATTGATCACTCTGTCACATGTGTCCACAGAAAAGCAGTTGGCAGATGTATTTACAAAAACACTTGATACAGGAAGATTTGAACTACTTAGAGGAGCCTTGGGGCTTTGTATTCTTAATTAGTAGCGTTTTCGTTTTATTTAAAAAAAGGAAAAAGAAATTTTTAAAAAAATGAAAAATTTGAAAACGTGTCGTTTCTGAAAAGGGACTTAAATCCCTAAACCATTTTCATCTCCTCAAAACTCATAGCCGTCGCACATCCCTCTCCTCTAGAAGCCATAACTTCACGCAATACATGGTTTTCTCCATGAAATCATTTCTTCTCTTCAACTTCTCTACTGCTTTTCTTCTCAGTCGTGAAGATTGAAGCTTATGGGTTTACATCTGCTCTATGTGGTATGGATATTTCTGTTCTCAAAGTTGAGTTTTGTGTTGAGCTTTGATTGAAGTAGTGTTAATTGCCTTGGTGGAGTGTTATAGTCGTGGGTATCTAGTGAAGTCTTGAGGATTTCATTGTTTTTTAGGAATCTGAGAAAGTGTCGTGACTGTTTGGTTTGGAAACTTAGGAATTTGCTGTCGGTTTGGGTGTGCTTTTGAACGCCTTTTATTCTGTTGGCTAAGTTATTTGGGTAATTCAATTTCTGGCTGGATTTTGATGTACCTAGATGTGAAAATTGCTGAATTTTGACTGTGTATAGACTGGGTAAAATGTTGACAGCTGTTGATTCATACTTGCTGATATATTTTGGGCTCTTGACTATGCTTGGTGAAGACTGTATCTGTGTTGTTTGTCTGGCTAATATTAAATTATGGGAAGAATTAAGGAGAAGGATGTAATCTCTAGCTCCGATAAAAAGACAGTAGCCCCTACACGACGATCGGGTCGCCTGCAATTTACTCCGTCATCTAGCAGAAAGTTCACTGGGGCAGGGTCATCTTCGGTAGCACTTATTGACATCCCGGATGCTCAGAAGCAAAATACTCCAGTTCATGATGCTGCTCGTCAGTTTATTCCATAGCCGGAACCCCTTCTAGCTCGAAAAAAACGTATAAAGATGAAGTGCCACATGAAGGTTCCTCCACCTCGTCTTCGTCCTACGGACAGAGTGCCAGTTGACAAAGCATACTCTTTCAAGTTCTATACTTCAGCTGCTGAGGAAAAATGGAATACACTTTCAGACACTGGTTTTGTTCTAGATTGGCCGATCAACTTGGTAGAATTTCAAGATCAAGGATTACACAATCTACTTTCAGCGAGGAACTTGTTGCAAGCTTCACTCCTCCCTCAACACTATGACACTGATCTGGTAAAAGAATTATATTCTAACTTGACTAGTGCCATTGTAAATGTGGATGCGCTCTCTTTTGGAGTGATGTACGTGCGAGGTTAGGCAATTCAATTGAATGCTATGAGATTGAATCTGTTTTTAGGGTTTGATAATGTTATTGGTGATCGTTATTATGATGTTGCTTGGGCTATCTTGACGGATCAGATTGCCCCAGTTCTAACTGGTGGCAAACTCACTGCTTGGCCGTCCAATTCTGTTCTTTGGTCCTCCATGCTGACTCATAAATATTTTATACTCTTCAAGTTAATTGTGATGAATTAGATGCCTAGCGCCCATGTTATGACAGTCTATCTCGCCCAGGTTAAGCTGCTTTATGCGATCGATACCGGCATTCAGTTCAATCTTGGGAGTCTGATTATGGACGCAATGTTAGCCATTGAGCGTCACTCCCTATTATATTTTCCATGCTTAATCTCACAATTTTTGTATTCCCATGAGGTTCCAAGGGTTGAATCCAGTATCCTGACATCATCACCATTGTTGACTGTCTCCCCACGGATTTTTCGGCAATCACGAGTGGTGGATTTGCCATGTATTGCTTCGGATTTTTCGGATGCTCCGGGGACTTCCAATGTCAACCCCCATGCAGTACTATTTTTGGAGATTGAGCAAATTGAGGGTGTCCTTCAAGTTGCTACTGAAGCACTTCGGAGCTTGAAACAACATGTTCTTCGCTTTCCCAGTAGCTCATGAAATTGTCTTTTTGGCATTTGCTGTCCCAAAAAGGGGAGAAGTCAGATAAGTGTGTGAGTTGTATTTTTTTTTCTTTTTGTGTGATGACTGCTAATGGTTATGTAATGTTAACTGGATCCTATATTAAGGGGGAGTATTGCACACTGCTTACTATATGTCCAATTATGCATTTTCATGTGTTGTGACCAACAATGCCAAAAAGGGGGAGATTGTTATAATATAATTGGTTTTGGCATTTTAAATTGGACATATAAGTAAATTAAAATAATTGGGTTGTACGTTATTTTAATATGGTTTGTGCTATTGTTTGGATAAGGTGGAGATACGTTCAAATATATTAAGAGTTCAAATATATTTAGAACTCTAAAAAAAATCGATTGAGGAAGTCTCCTTGTGGAAGTGCAATATGGTTGGCTATTATGTGTGTGGTGTCGTATCCCTTCAGGTTGTGTGAGGCAAGTGCAGAAAAATACAGAGATTTGAGTTGTGTTGTTGCATGGGCTGAAGGGCGTTGATGTCGTTTTTGTGGTTGAGCTGTTATTTGTAAAAGGGTGTGAAATAAATCAAGTTTTGAGGGTTATTGTGTGGGCTGATAGGTGAGACATGCAGACTGCCAAGTGAAATTCGTGAGTGGACTGTGGACGTCAACTGGGGCTGCTGCTTTGTTTTCCTATTACTCCTGGTTAAGCTGATTGCGTGTGTCTTAGAGTAGCTTCTTCTTATTCCAGTTTTGACTGTTACATGCAGTATACGTATGATGTGGAGTTGTTGATTTTTCTGGGTCTTTGAAATTGACTGAAAGTTGCGGCACTGAGTATGTTATATGGTTGATGGGTTATTGACTTGATGCAGTGACGATTTTCTTTATATCAGCGAACAATTTCATATCTGGGATTTATTGTTTGTTTGTTTTATTTGTTCTTGTTCTTGAGTGGAAATAGGTAGAAAAATCCTCTGACGAGGTTAGAACGAGTCGGTCGTGTTATCGGGTTTGAAAATCTTTCACGAGTAGTTAGGTTGTGAGATAGTGGCAGATATTGAGAGAAGCTATGTTGAATCAATTCTGTGTAATTCTGTTAAACTCCTGTAAAAGTGATTAAGCTGGGTGAGGGCCTCGCAGACGTAGGCCGAGTGTGCCGAACTGCGTTACCAAATTTCGGTGTTTCTTTTATTTTTGATTCAGCTTGTTTTTTATTTTTTTGGTGACGAAGAAATTTGTGGCATGTTTGCGAAATAATTAACACATTCAGTTTTTCAAAACACATCATAAATCATTGTTCATCTTATTTACAAAAACAGGACATCCAAGTATCCATACATTCATAAATGTTTTAGCACACATTCAACTTCATTATCAACTTCACTTCATCTCTAAACTGTCATCTTATTTCTTCTCTTTTCATGGCACTTCACTTACCTTTTCTTTAACGTTAAAGTTCAATCTATTTTCTCACATGACAACTTATAACTCATATTTCTCATACACTCTCATTTACATTTCTGCACTGATCTTATACATAAAATTAGGTTATAAATACATCTCTTTATTCATCAATTATCAACTCTCATTGAAACACCAGCTTCATTATTAATCATCCATAAAACAAATACATAATCTATTATTTATCATTATATGAGAACAGAATAGAACATCAATAAATATTCACGTCTTCATCAACAATCATCACTCTTCAATCCCAATTTTACTATCAATCCAACCCCATAACACTCCATAATCTATTACTCATCATAAACACAAAAATATGACATGAATATGTCCATTTATTTATCCATGTTGTAGTATAAAATCAACTTCATTTTCATTATCATTTATTCTCAAAACCATCACCATATATGTTTCATTTACAGCAACCTATGAGTTTGATGTATCACTTACTTAATTAACTCCAAGCTTCTTCAAAAATCTCACGAAAACGTAGCTTCACCAACTCACACGATCACCATCTTTCCAAGGTGGAAAGATTAGGTTTCTAGTAACAAGATGAAGAAGATAACAAGGTCTTGAAGAAACAAAGTGAAGAAGTTGGGCAAAATCATCATGATGAGGGTTGGTGAGAAGATCATGAGTGAAGAAGAATAGAAGAGAACAAAAATGGAGAGAAAAGCAAATAACGAGAGTGAAAACAAACGAAATTGTCTTGCCAAGAAGAAAATATCTTGGGATAGATGTGTGGCAAGTGGCATGACACTTGTCACTTACCATATGTCACCTTAATGTGGTCTCCAATAGGCTCTTTTAATAACTAGTCCATTTGTCTCCCAATTTTTGTTCCAATTATCTCCCAATTTTCAATGATACTTGTTATTAAATCTTAATGTCACTTATCAATAATTTCTACCATTTGATACTTAATTTTTACTACCATTTATCAATTGTCTTGTCACTCGGCATTTTTTCTATTCTAAAAATACTCATAATTATCATAAATTTCCTAAATTTTTATAAAAAATTTTAAATCAATTTTTAAGACATAACATTCACTATTCACATCATAATCACCTAAAAATCATTTATACCCCAGAATATATCAAATGAGTGCATAAACAGTCATTGCAAAGAGTATAAAAATCAATTCGCATGTATTTGTATGCTACTTATATGCATGAGTATGCAATGCACCTTATAATTTCTCAATAAAGGTTCTCATGAACAGTTATCTAGGGTTGTAACCTTTAGTATGGGAAAATGGGATACTATAAGATCGCCTGCATAATTCGAATCAACATATCTGCTAACAATAAAGCTCAATCCTCCATAACATAATGCAACATCTAAGGTTCTTTTAATGTATCTTAGGATCCTCTTTACAAAATTCCAATGCTCTCTACCAAGATTCACCATGTATCAATTAACCACTCCCATTGCATGTGTAATGTTTGGTCTTGTACAAATCATAGCGAATATTAAACTTCCCATTGTTGATGCATATGATACTTGAGGCATCTCCATCCTCTCTTCTTCATTGCTAAGGCTCATTTAGAGGATAACTTAAAATTAACATGTGGGGTAAAAATTGGCTTAAAATCTTGGATGTTGAACATCACAACATTTTCTTCAGATAATTATTCTGAGAAAGCCAAATCTTCCTGTTTCGTTTGTCTTGATGAATTTGCACCCCTAAAATCTTGTTTGCCAGTCCGAAGTCCGTCATATAAAATTCCCTATCCAATTTTGTCTTTAACTCCTTAAGATGATCTTTATTGAGAACTGTGACCAACATGTCATTTACATACAATAGCAAGATAATAAAATCGCGTTCACCCAACCTTTTGAAATATGCACAAGGGTCTGCATCAAGTTTGTTGTATCCAAGGCTCATGATAAAGGAATCAAACTCTTGTACCAACATCAGAGATTTGTTCAACCTACAAATCATGTTCTCTTTGTCTTTTTATTCAAAACTTTTGGTTGAAGTATATAAATTTCTTTTTCAAGATCTCTATGAAGAAAAGTATTTTTTACATCTAACTGCTCAAGATGTAAATCAAATGTAACACATATTTCCCAGACTACTTAGACTATAGTGAGTCGAACCACAGGGGAAAAATATTTCATTGAAATCAATCCCTTCCTTCTGAACATATCCTTTTACTACCAATCTTGCACGATATCCACTTGATCTTCGCCATTTTGCTTAATCTTGAAAACCCATTTATTTTCCATTGGCCATCTTCCATGAGGTAGTGGCATGAGCTCCCAAATCTTATTCTTATGAAGAGCTTCAATTTCTTCCTACATTGTCATCTTCCACAAAGATGCATCTGAGTTACTCATTGCTTCTTGAAGAGTCGATGGCTCCCTTTCCTCTGAAAGACAGTATGCAACATTACTCTCTGTAATTTAATCAGAATGTCAATTTGATTGCCTTTTTTTTACAATCCAACTAGTGAATTTCTGGAACTTCATCTTCAACTAGTTCTTGTGCCTCGTGTTCTGGTGTTGCTTCAAAAGAATCTTTTTGTATAACTTCTCTTTCTACCTGTACAATTATAGTCTTTAAATTTTCTTTTGAAGTGCTATCATCTCCTTCATCCCTTTGTATTTGATTTCCTACAAAGACAACATCCTTGCTGACTATAACCTTATGGTTAGTGGGATCCCATAGGCAATCCCCTTTACTCTATTAATATATCCCATAAATATGCATTTCCTAGATTTTGGATTTAGCTTTGTAATTTCATAGGCATTGTACATGACAAAAGCAAGGGGAAACTAAACTAACAACTACTAAACGAAAATAGACAACTACAACTATTTCCTACTAGATAGGTTCCCTCCCCCACACTTACTCCGAATTATCTCAGCAAATAGATATCACATCAATACAATAGAATGTAAAGGAGA
>JAOSBO010228711.1:0-34556 GCA_027563915.1 Erythroxylum rotundifolium | reverse complement strand
TAAAATTTCCAATTTTATATATTGGAAATTAGAATTTTGTACATTTTGGTGATTTTTATATATTTTATATATACTAAGAATTTTTAGTTACTCGTCTGATAATATCTTGGCACTAAAATTTTGCAACATTTGTGACAACTTCTATTTTATGACCACCAATGCAAAATTTTTTTATTGATTAAGTAATTAAATTGTTAAATTTAATAATATTATTTGCAACAAACACGAAAACTTTAGTGATAAATTAATTGTAACATATATTCTTTATTTAGTGACAACATTATTGTAATACGTAACTTTCAAACTTGTGGCGAAATTTGTTAGACAATATAGCAACTAATGCAAATTTCTTTTACAACTAATGTAATTTCGTTGATTAATTGATAGTTTTATTTGTGATAATAATAAACACGTTAGTAATGATACTTTTTGTAAGAAATAATTTTCATTTTTGTGACAAAATAACGTTGACAATTTTTTATTAAAGTTTAAGTGACTAAGAAGTAATGGAAACTGATAAAAATATTATTAGTGACCAATATTTTGTCATTATTTATAATTATTTTTGTGGCGAAAATGTGGTAACAATAAAATGAAGTACTATTATGACTTTATTCGTCACTACCTGATATTATTTGTGTCGACAAACTTGTCATAAATATGTAAAGATGTTGTTACAATATAGTGTTGTCACACATTCCATAGGTTTTGGTGTCAGTACTTCTTTCACAATATGTTGTAGTTCTGTTACGACTTAATTCGTCACTACTTTATATTATTGGTGACAATAAAACTTGTCATAAATATGTAACGTTTTTGGGACCATATAATTTTGTCACACATTTCACAAGTTTTAGTGTCATTATTTGTGTTACAAAAGTGTTGCATAATTGTGACCATTTCTTAAATTAGTCACTATTTCAGTAGTGATGGAGGTATTTGTGACAAAAAGTGATGACTTCAAATATTGGACACTATTAATAATAGTGCCTAATATTACTGTTTTTAGTGACAAGTTTTACTATCACTAAAAATACAATGTCTTGTAGTGCCTGTTTAACTTGCAACACTAGCACACTCATCAAGGTACCTAAAAAATATACCAATTACGCCCAAAGATTCAGATTAACCCATATGAACACTTAAACACAAAAACTAACGTAATTAAACCCTAAATGCATACTCAACAGTCAATTTAACACTAAATGCATAACAAATTAATCCCTAAAATATCATGCAAAACACAACTATCAATTATGATATAGAGCTACATCAGATGGACATTAAGACCACTTTTTTGAATGGTGACCTTTATGAGGAGGTTTATATGGAACAACCTGAAGGATTTCAGGATCAGGATGCAACTAACAAGGTTTGCGATTTGAACAAATCAATATATGGTCTGGAGTAAGCTTTTAGATAGTGATACATAAAGTTTGATGAGTTTTTAACTTCATTCGACTTTGTAAAAAACAAAGTCAAAAGATGCATATACTATAAAGTGAGGGAGAGCAAAGTCATCTTCATACTATTATATATGGATGATATCTTGCTTGCGTCAAATGATTTAACTATGACATATGAGGTAAAAAAACTTTTGGCAAACATTTTGACATGAAGGATTTAGGTGAAGCATCTTTTGTCCTCGGTATATAGATTCACGGGATAGATCTCAACACTCGTTGAGCTTCTTGCAAAGCACATACATTGAGCAAGTGCTACAAAGGTTTAATATGGCTGAATGTAGACCTATTGTAGCAGCTATCTCTCAAGGAGAGAGATTATCTTTGGCATAATGTCTAAAGAATGGGGTTGAGAGAGAGGCTATGAGGAATGTCCTATACTGTAGTGTTGTTGGTAGCCTGATGTATGCCCAAAAGTGCACTAGACTGGACATTACATTTGCTATTGGATTACTAAGTCAATATCTGGCTAACCTAAGAGTAGACCATTGGAATGCAATCAAACGAATGTTGAGAGACCTAAAGGGTACCAAGGATTATATGTTGACATATAAAAAAGTCAACGATTTGAACCTCACAAGGTATACGAACTCTGATTTTGCTATGTATCTGAATGATCACAAATCTAATTTAGGAGACATTTTCATGTTGACAAATGGTGCGGTATCATGGAAGAGTGTCAAGCAGATACTGGTGACTTCCTTGACCATGCAATAAGAGTTTGTTGCATGTTATGGAGCTATTACAGAGGTTGTTTGGCTCAAAAACTTGATTTCTAAGTTATCTGTGGTGGATTCGATTACTAGACCCATACGGTTATATTGTTATAATCTTCCTTCAGTGCTGTTCAGTAACAACAACAAAAGTATCACAGGATGTAAGCATTTTGGAGGTCAAGTAATTAACTATAAAGGACATCCAGAAGGGTGACATTGAAGTGGAGCGCATTAGGACTGAGGAGATGTTAGTTGATTCGTTGACTAAAAGACTTCATTCATTAGTGTTTGTTAGACGTATATCTGATATAAATGTGCTGAATTCCTTAAGCAACATTAGTTAAGGATCATTATTTTTTCGCTCTCTAAATGTTTGTACATTTTGTTATATTATAACATTGTGGTTATTAATTAATAGAGATGATAATATTCTTTTAGCCTTAGTAATAAATATTTTTGTATACAGTCATAATACATATGGAAGTCTTAAAATTTGTGTTGATCTTAAGCATTTTCAAGGTCATTGGGCATTTATAAGGATTGACCTTGAGCTTATGTCATTAAACACATATAGTTTATATGGATATCTTTAAAGTTTCATATGACGTAGGAAGATATAAGTTTTTAATCCCATAAAAGCTCTCTAATCCATTTTAGCATTCAGTTAGAGAGCATAAAGGTTTCCTCTAATGTTGTTTAGCATCTAGTGAGAGGAAACAAGTTTTTTTAAATTTTGTTTAGCATTCAGTGAGAGAGAATAAGATTTCTCTGCTACCGTTTAGTATATGTAGTTTAACATAAAGGTAGAGAAATAGAAACCTACAAAAAAATGATACGTATTAGATCATAAAGGTATCATCCTAGTCTGCCACACTCCATTTTCCCATTCATGCTAGTAACATAGTAGATATTTGTGATTATATTGGATCTATGTCACACATCACACGTGTTTGGTATTTTCCGGTATCAAAAGCTTTGTAGGACAGAATGTAGGACTTCTATTACCTTTGGATCAATTTTTTATCGAAAGCTTTGTAGGATAGAATGTAGGACTTTTATTACCTTTGGATCAATTTTTTTTAAAATTTGGTACCAATATAGTAGCGTGACTTAATTGAGTTTTAAAAGTATTTTAAGCTTGAATAAAACTGAAATTAATAATTATCCAAGGGGGAGAATGTTAGACATTTTTTCCCCTAAGGGCAATGTTGTCCTTTTCCTATAAACTGGACAACTATTACTTTTAATTTTGTCTTTTCAATAAATTATTGGTTAAGTTACGTAATTTGATCCAGGTAAAAGTAATAAAGTGGCCTAATAAATGATCTAAATTAAAGGATCAAAGTTTAGGTGAAAAATGGATCCTTTTTATTGTGGACCTGATCCATATCGAACTTGTCATGGAAAAGCTTTATATGGAAGCTATATATATAGGTTAATATCCCCTACAGTTGCTCATATCAATTGTAAGCATACGGTTTCTCTGACCCATTAAGAGAGCTTACATATTGAGAAAATTGTAGAAAGACCTAAACCACGTGTCGGGAAACACTTTCATAAAGATCCCGAAAGATTCAAGATTGTTTGGAGCTCATAAACTACATCAGAGTCAGAAATGGAATTGAAATCAAGTATTCCATATTTCCTTCATTTTAAACTCTCTCATGTATGATCCTAGATACGTAATAAGGTCTAGACTAGGTATTACACACAGGCCATTAGAGCAGCATGGAGTGCTATTGGGTTTGCTTCCTGGATATCCCATATTGATAATTTGAATTTCATATAAACATCTTCAATAGCTCCAGAAGTTGTAAAAGTGGATCATTGAACATCACCATTTATCCTTTTAAACATCATGCAAAGAAGTGCATTGATAACCTGATGAACTGTAGACTCATTTACTTGATCAAAAAAGCAAGCAATAACATAGTATCAATGGTGCAAGTACCATGCTTTCAATTTTGGAAAGGAATCCAATTATAGAGGATCTTCATAGAGATGTATAATTTTTGAGTCTTTTCCATCTCAGTCGATGGCTTGGTGAAGTTCTATGAGATGCCAACTGGGAGCTCCATACTAATAATAGGTATTTAAGATTTCTAGGGGGACCTTTGGCTGGCACTTCACTCGTCAAATGTTCAAGTGGCAAATGATCAAATTTATGTAGTCTGAGCAAAAGGATAAATGCTTTGGAGAAAATTTCATGGCAATAGATATCTTCTAAAGGAAGTGCTTGTAAGACATAGGGAACACTTGACCTAAAGATCTCACAGATGGGCATCAATGCACTTGCAAGTACTGGGGCCCGAAAATAAATTCGAAATGTTAGTTCACAAACAATATAAACAACCTTATTTATTCTTACTGATTCCAATCAACTTTTCCATTTATGTTAATACTTCCATTAGTTTTCCTTTTAGATGCAGTAAAACTGGCATCCTAGACATTTTCATTAACCGACCAAGTTGACTAAAGGGACCTTTGGTCTTACTTCTCATCCAGATGGGAATATGGATAAAACAACAAATTCTTATAAAATACATCCTAAGTAACTTGCTCCCTAAAATTTTCCCCCTATTCCTAAAAGCATGCTTAGTTGCAATTCCAGGAATAAATGTCTGCTAGTTATTTGAAGGTATGTATTTTTAAGTCCTACCTACCAAACTATGTAATGTTATAATCTGCAAGCATTCTGGAGATGAAATTTGATAGGGAATAATATAGAGATGGTATTATTTACATATAAAATAAGGTTGCAGCAGCAAAACCCCTCTTGCAAAGAATTTCCAAACCTATACAATTTGTTATATCTAAATAATCACCCCTCTCTCTCTAAGGTTCCTTCTAAATGTTGTCCTCTACAATCTCTCTCCATAGCTAACTACTAATAACCCGCCTATGTGGCAATTATCCCCTTCCCCATCTTGCCACTGCACACATATGTTTGATTAGGATTAGGCTGCTGCACTATAAGTTGATCACTAACATGTTGATTGCTATCACTAGGAGGAATGCTAGCAATTCCCTCCTCCTCAATAGGCACCTTGTCCTTAGGGTGGGTAGAAGGAAACTTCCACTTAATAAAATCTGCTTCCTTCCAAGTTGCTTCTTCTATTGGTTTGTTTTTCCAACGAACAAGTGATTATGGGATTTTTTGCCCTTGGACTTAGACATGCGAGAAGTTAGTACTGCTTTACGTGTAGTCAATTCTATTTGATCCATCTCCAATTTGTGAGGGAGCTCATGCTCAATAGGATGGTCACCTACAACTTTCTTCAGCTGAGAAATATGAAAAACTGGGTGTATTTTGGATGTAGGTGGGAGATGTAGTTTATAGGTGACTTGACCAACCCTTTCAATGACCTTAAAGGAGCCATAGTATCTTGCTGAAAGTTTAAGACAAATCCTCCTTGCGACAGTGAGCTGCCTATGTGGCCTTAGCTTAATAAAAACCAAATCTCCCTCCTAAAAGTAACCTCCCTTCTGTGAACATCAGCAACCTTTTTCATCATAGACTGTGCTCTTAATAAGTTATGTTTACGCTAGCGTATCGCTTCATCCCTATCCACCAAGGCTAAGGCCATCGATTCTACTTGTGTTTCTTCTTGAGAAAACTACAGTAAAGTGGGTAGAAGGCGGCCATAAACAACTTCAAAAGGTGTTTTTCCAATTGAGACATGGTAATTGATTTTATACCAATATTCAACCCAAGATATCCAATAAGACAAATTTTTCGGTTGTTCAATAATAAAGCAACGAAGGTAGGTTTCTAGGCATCTATTGATCACCTCCATTTGTCCATCTGTTTGCAGATGATAGGAAGAACTCATCTTCAATACTATCCCTTGTAACTTGAAAATTTCGTTCTAAAAATTACTAGTGAAGAGTGTATCCCTGTTGCTTAATATGGAACTAGGAATACCGTGCAACTTTACTACCTCTTGGATGAATGCTTCAGCCATGATTTTAGCAGTAAAAGGATGCGTGAGGAGTAAGAAATGGGAATACTTGGATAGGTGATCTACTACCACCAATATGACTTCATAGCCATAAGATTTAGGGTGCCCTGTAATAAAGTCCATTAAGACTTCATCCTAAATCAGCTTAGGAATGGGCAATGGTTGCAAAAGTCCAGCTGGAGACATTGCCATGTACTTATTCCTCTGGCATATGACACATTCCCGCACAAATTTCTGTATTGTTTGTTTCATCCCTAGCCAAAATAGTCCACTAACTTACTTTTTGTAGGTCTTAAGGAAACTAGAATGTCCCCTGGAGGGTGAAGCATGATACTCATGCAAAAATTGAGGTATTATTACTGAAGTAGTTGAAAGGATTAGCATATTTTTGTAGAAAAATAGATCATCCAAAAGATGGTAATCAGGCTTAGAGTTAGGGTTTTGTTGAAGAGCTGTCATGAGTGCTTGAAGCTTAGTATCCTCCTTGACCTCCTGCTGAACTACATCCAAATCAAGCTAAAAGGGTGTTGAAATTACTAAAAACATGAACTTGTCATCTTTGACCCTTGATAAGGCATCTGTGAGTCCATTTAACCTTCCGGGTTTATAAATCACTTCAAAATTTAAACCCAACAACTTGGCCTGCTAACACTGTTGATCTATAGAGGGGATTCTATGTTATAATAAGTGCTTCAAGCTCTTATAGTCGGTATAAACCTTAAAATGTCTCCCCGTTAGGAAGTGCTTCCAATGCTGAATGACCATCACCACTACCATAACTTCCTTCTCATAAACTAACTTAAAGTAAGTTGATTTAACTAAGGAATAAGCTAGTGGACAACCTTCCTGAAGTAAGACAACACCTAGGCCCCTCCCTGAAGCATCACACTCTGGGGAAACCTCCTTGGAAAAATCAGGTCAGGCTAGGACAAGTGACTATTCTTCAATTCTTCAAATGCTTCGTGGGCTTCCTTTCCCCATCTGAAACCATCTTTCTTTGTGAGTTCAGTAAGAGGTTTGGCAACTTTACCATAATCTTTGATGAATTTTCGGTAGTACCCGGTAAGTCCGAGGAACCCTCTCACCCCTTTTACGTTCTTGGGAATTGGCCACTCTGAAATACTTTTGATCTTGGAAAGGTCCATGGCTACCCCTTCACATGATATAACATGGCCTAGGATTTCCATAGAATTTTGGTCAAAATTGCACTTCTTCTTATTTGCAAACAATTGTTTGTCCAATAACAAGTGTAACACACAATCCAAATGCTCCAAATGCTAATTCCAATATGAACTATAAATTAGTATGTCGTCGAAGAAAACCAAAATAAACTTTCATAATAGGGGTTTAAAAATAGAGTTCATGGTAGATTGGAATGTTACGGGTGCATTCATGAGTCCAAAGGGCTCCATAAGGTATTCATAGTGCCCCTTCTGAGTCTAGAATCCCGTTTTATAGACATCCCCATCCCTAACCCTGATTTCATGGAAACGCGACCGTAAATCAACCTTGGAAAAATATTTAGCCTTATGTAGCTCTTCCATCAGCTCGTACACTACTGGAATAGAAAATTTTTAGAGCACCATAAACTTATTTAAGGCTCGGTAGTTGACACACATTTGCCATGTGTCTTCCTTCTTTTTGACAAGGATGATGGGAATTGAAAAAGGACTAATACCCAGTAATTCTCTAATTTGTCTCTCAATCCTTGTGATGATGAGCATGTCTATATGGTCGGATATTCATAGGTTCTACCCCCTCCTTCAAGTTGATTGCAGGGTCATGATCCCTTCTAGGTGGTAGCTCTCTGGATTTTTGAAAAACTGATTCAAATCTGAATAGTTCAGCTCACAACTCCTCATGTTTCACTACATCCAAGGTTCCCATCTCTTCAGATAAAGACCCACCGATTCCCAAAGACCACAACAACCCCTTTACTTCCACATCTCGATTCCTTAAATTCTATTATAAAGCATGAGGAGAAGAGGCTTGCATATTAATTCCTTGCAAGGTAAACTCTGCCCCTCTCCAGGTAAATGACATGCACATATTCTTTTAATCAACCCGTACCTCACCCAACGTTTCCAGCCAAGCCAACCCTAGGATTAAATCGAGTCCCATAGTGTGAAAGACATATGCATTTACACTGAACCTTACCCCATTTAGCTCCAACTTAATCTCTTTGTAGATTACTTGTGAGAAGGATCAATGTACATCTCCCAACCTTACTCCAAACGTCTTAGTAGGAGTAACGGAAATGTTCATAGTTTGAACCAACCTGTTGGACACAAAATTATGGCTAGCACCACTATCAACCAAAATAACAATAGGCATTTCATTAAGCTGACCTATTAAAACCATGGACTCTATAAGTGTAGTTTGGTCCTTCCCTACTTCCTTGAACTCCACTGCGTTCCACACTAGCTCCCAATCTTCCCGCTGACCTTCAGTCTCTGTTGTTTTTGGATTACTCATTCCCATATCTGCTTCATCCCCTTCCCAAACAATTAACCTATACTCCTTATTTGGGCATCGGTGAAGGGGATCATAAGTCTGTCCACACTTAAAGCACAAACCCTTAGCCCTTCTCTTCATAAACTGCTCATATGAAAAATTCCTTGTTCCTCTCCATCTCAAACTCCCTGACTGATTGAGATCAATGGAACATTATCCCTAATTACTTTAGGATGATAAATCTTATCTTGATCACTCAGCTGCCTCCATATAGTTCTTGTTACATCTAATGATTACCAATTAAATAGCTCATGATTAAATAGGTCATAGATAGTATCAAAATGTAGCAATCCCTATACAAGATAACTTTGGTGATCTCAAGTCAAAGTATCACTTATACAATGAGAATTCCATGGACATACAAGTAATGTTCTAAATGGATTTCTCATATCGGGTCTGTTCAGTGAACTTTTTCTCTAAAAGCACCCATACGTTTGTTTAAGTATCTCTATACTTTAGCCTATGAGGTCAACTATTTCCTTCATAAGGAAAAAACACAACATATGCTAGTCTTTTTATCTTCTATTAATGTCCAATCTTAATAGAACAATGACTAGGAACATTTAGGAATAATACATAAATGCAATATGAATCTCTTAATTATAATCTCATTATGATTTCATTTGCAATGTACAATTATTCCATGGACTTTATCATATACATATAAATATGTACAAGATAAATATTTCCTTTAAATAATTTGTCACTAAACTACAACCAAAGTGATTGGCTGTAGGGTATAAAACAACAACTCTATTATGGGTCCTACCCCACGTCATATTAAATCAAAAACACATTAGCAAACACAAGACAAAGAACCAAACAATAAAGACTCTTCATTTGGAAAGAAAAATCTAGATCACAGCTGACACATACTTCTCATAATTCAGTCTAGTAACTAGAGATGCAAACAAGAAGCCGTACCTCTCAAGAAGCTCCAAATATATCATGTAAGTAGTATAATGAAGCCTGCAAAGAGGAGCGACCCTAGAGCAAACTAATAAAAATCAACGTCAAGTACCACAAGCAATGTTGACTGTTATGATGCTTGAGAAAAGTTACCTTTCCTACCGAAGCAAGAGAAGAGCGATGACGACAATGGAAGGGACAAGATTAAAGGGCAAGGCCTTCTCGAGAAACTTCCAGGTGATCAACACATTGTTGTCGAAGAAAATATAAGAGACTAAGAGATGCACCAACTCCGTTGATGGCATGGAGACACCGGAGGAGCTAAGGATGGCAAAGAACATGTAAGTTTCTTGATGGAGGAGAAATAAAGAGGTTGATTTGGCTTTTCTCTATTTGGTTCTGATTTGAAGCAAAGCTCTTTTTTATATGTTCTCTTGTTTAATGCTTTAAATCTCATAATTTGTAAGCAATGGAATGACTCCTAAAATTGAATATGCATGAAACTAAATATCTTCAATTACTATACAATTTTTATCCCTTTGGTGTAAGCTCATTTAAATGGTCATCTAAGCAGAGATTATTATTTAATTTTAAATAATTGTCAAGCATTTTATCTAAATCATTTGTTTGTGAAATATTATTATTCAATAATACGATTAAAAACAATAAGATATAGTTTAGTCATTATAAAAAAAGTGTATTATCAATTTTAATATAAAAGTTTGAGATAGTAATTATGCTCACTTTAAATTTATCTCAAATGAATTCTAAATTTAATTTTTTTTTGAAATTGAGTTTGTTTATGGTATTAGAAAAAGTTGTTTGGAATTTTTTGGTGTGACTTTTAGTTTTTTTATTCTATTTTTCTTTTAAACAAAAATAAAAACTTGTTTGATTGTTAATGTCAATATAGTTATATTTGCATCACTGATCATAATTAAATATTATATAATACTTAAAGATAAATTATTTTAATTTCTTATATAATATTTATTAATAAATAAAAATGCAAATTGTTTTATTTTATTAAAATAAATGATTTAAAATTTATTTAAAACAAATATTGATTTTAAAATATATATTAATTATTAAATCATAAATTATTTAAAATTTACATATTTTGAAGTTATTTTATGTTTAATTATATTTAGTAATATTTATTAAATTAAATTGATTAAACTTAATTGCAAAACCAAATAAATTATTAATTAAATTTAAATTATTTATAATTCATATCCATGATTAATTTTAGTTAGTTAAATAGAATATACTACGTTGTTTTTTATAGGTCTCATTATAATTAATATATTAAAGAATTATATCATATATATATATATATATTAAAAATAAAAATAAAAAAGAAAGTGCAAACTTAATGACTTAAAAAAATTCAAAAAAATTGCAAGCGTGATTTTTATTATACCTGTGACACTTATGTCACTCTATAATAATTTCTATCAAGTGGATGATAGTTTTGTGCTTATAAAAAAATAATTTTTCAAAGGTATAATTGACATTTTACTGTATATTAAAATTTTAGTTACTGAATAAAATAAGAACACAATCGTCGTTATAAGGCATAATTTTTTTCAGCTGAACCAAAATATTCTTATAGAGGAGCTTTTTAAAAATCAACTGATTGGATTAAATAAGTCAACATATCAACTGGTAATCAAACAAAATAATTATTGTTTGACTATACTCTCCAAAATGGTAAAAAAAATAACTGAATAGTCGTGTACCAAACAGACATAGTTTTGTAAGTTCCCAAAAATTTCAACTTTATATTGTAAATCAGCAATTTGTTGCTTGCGAAACTCTATATTTCGAAAATATTGTTCATTGTCACATGTATGGCTTCTTCGCCCATTTGTCTCTGTGATTTAAGAAAAGATGTACCACTTAGTTTCCAAAGATATGAAATGCATTATTTAGAATGTATAATAATTTATATATATTTATGTATGTATCTCATGATTTAAAACATAACTTACAATGATCAACTGTGGCTCTCCGGGGAACTTGAATGTAGAATAGATAAGATTAACAGTTTCCTTTATTTACATCATCTTTTAATGGCTTTCCTTCATTAAGGGTATCGATGCTTTGATAGAAGGTAACAATCCTTTTTTCTTTTCATGCAGGTGTAAAGTAGGTAATAAGACAAGTCTAAGAAATTAAGGAAAAACTACTATTTTTAATGGTAATCTAGTTTTGGATAACATGCATAGAAGGATATCTGAAGACATGCATGGTAGTCAACATCTATTGTGGATGTGTTTGTGTTTGCTTCGACGTTGAGGCTATGTTGATACATATCAAACATGCTCGCTACATACATATTTCCATTTTGCACAACTGGAGTCCCTTTTGGTCATCCAAATGAACATCTAATTTGGACAAAGAAGATCATGAGAGATAAAGGAAGTGATTGCTAAAACTAACGTGCTTATGACATGTGATATGCTTTCTGAAACAGTATCTATAATTTGGACTTATTGTTTATGGCCACCATAATGCCAAAGGAGCCTATAAGTAATGGTATTAGGTAATGTTTTGTTGGAAAACTGTGTTGGGATCTAATCTCGGTCCCAATGGAATACTTATAACACTATTTCATAACCTTTGATTTTTCAAAAACCAAGATCTCTTTAATTCTATAAAATAATTAACCTATAAATCATAATAAAGTAGAATCTTAATTCGTAACTTATTCTGAAGCTTGATCATAATCTTGTCATATCCCTCGAATTGTTATTTAAACCAATCCATCTCAATCATCGTAATTGTACAAATGTTCAGCCTTTAGCGACATCCACATAATGTGTTGAGAAAACTCTATAACTTTTACAAAGAAGGTTAAGCAAAAAATGCTAGCTCCATAGAATTTAAGCCTATTTATAATAAGCTTCGGATGTTTTAGTAATTTAACTGAAATCAAATTTTAGTTTCAATTGAACTTTAATTAGAATTACAAATAATTCTAATTTAGTATTGATTATGCTCAAATTAGATCAATATCTCATATTATTCCTTATTTATTAAATATCTCATATTTAATCACAAAGTTTCCTAAACTTTACAATCAAGTCTAATTTGATTCAAATAACTTTGCTCTCTTTAACTCATTTTTTATGTGAGACCCATTAGGTTCTTAAATATATTGGTTCATACTTAGAATTAGATAAATTAAAAATCAATTTAATTTATCTTTAATTCTCTAATTAAATAATTTATAATCATAGATCAAGATTGGCTTCTAGCAATGCATCATGACTACCCAAATATTTAAGAATGTCAAAGTAGTTTTGACTAACCTTTTCATGTATAATTTTTTGTATAATTCAATCATTTCATCAATTAATGTTTCGATTAGACATAGAGTATGAAATTAATGTCTACTATATTTTAAGTTCAATCATAATAGTCCTTCATCATTAGCTATTAATTCGATTAATGACATTAGGAAACTATTTACAAAGCGTCATTCCACCTTGGCTAAGGATTTTTCAAATCAATACTATTCGAGAACAACGAAACATTCTCCCTAATTACTTTTGAGTGATGAATCCTATCTTAATCACATAACTATCTTTATATAATTCATGCTACATCCAATGACTACCGATTGAACAACCTACAATTAAAAAGGTCATAAGTAGTACCAAAACATAGCGATCCCTATACAAGATAACTTTGGAGACCTCAAGTCAAAATATCACTTATACAATCATCACAATGAGAATTCCATAGCATACAAGTAACGTTCCAAATAGGTCTCTCATATAAGGTTTATTAAGTGAACTTGTTCTTTAACAAGCACTCACACGTTTGTTTAATTATCTTCATACTTTAGATATAAGATCGACTACTTCCTTCATAAGGAGAAACATAAAATGTGTTAGCCTTTTTGCATTCGATTAATGTCCAGTCTTAATAGAACAATGACTAAGAACAATTTTAGGATAATATATAAATCCAATATGAATCTCATAGTTACAATTTCATTATACTTTTATTTATAATGTATAATTATCTCATAGACTTTATCACGTACATTTAAACATGTACAAGATAAAGAATGTCTTTAAATAATTATCACTTAACTACAACTCAATTGATTAGCTGTAGGGCATAAACCAACAATCTCCCACTTAGACTAAGCCAATCGTTTAAGTATCTAACCATATCACTACATGATGATTATATAACTGTTGGGACAGTGGCTTAATAAGAGAATTTTATAAGATTCTCTATAGTGATTACTTGCTTAAATCTTACAACTTCTATTTTAATTATCATCATAATTAAGAAAATTTGCCTAAATACATGCCTGGATCTTCGAGGAGATAACTCCTTTGATATGCCTTATGGCTTTACTATTCCACAATACATTATTGTCTTAAACAATGCAATGAACTATATCAAGTTCATTAAAGAACTTATTGATCTAATTAATCATTTCCACTAAATGAAAAATATATTATAACTTAATTAGCAACCATTGCTATATTGGAACCTTTCCAATCTTGAATGATATTGTCCTAAGTAAATAAGCCTTGAATAGGATTTACTTCTAAAGTTATATCTTTATCATCTTTAACTTAAATATTAACTTCTACATAGGATAATTGATATCTTTAATATTTAGTAACTATCTGATATCTTATATACTAAATATCTTTAGTACATTATGCATGTACTTGAACTTAGAATAGATGAACAACATCCAATCTATCTCTATAGATCTAATTCTTATAATTAAGTTGTTATATTTTTCATATCCAACAAGAGTTGTTCTCGGGCAATTATATATGTTTTCAACAATTAGAAGTTACAATTGTTGTTCTCTATGAGCAATATTTCTTCACATACTCCTACTGAAGAGGATAATTATACTCCCCGCTAACCTTCTTGAAGACATGATAAATTGATAATCATCTCCAAAACAACCTCCTTGAATTCACCATGAAAGTGAATGTTTCAACGTCTCGTAACGTTTGAACTATACATCAAATGTATCAATAAAGGCAACAGTTCCAATTGGATGTACTGTCATGAGATTTGAACATTTCAAATTCCATCTTACTCTTACTAATGATCTTGAGAACCATTATCCTATAAGTATGCATTGAAATAAACAATTTATTCAATAGATTTGTAAGATTATATCTAATCTTTTAGACACCTCATAACCTTTTATTATCCAATTTAGTTCTAAACTTAATGGATAATATATGCTTTATCTATGAATTACATCATTAAATCATTAACTTTGACTCTTTAAAGAGTTAGCCTTTCATATCTAATATGAAATCTTGCTAATTTATGCAATTAGCAATATTGAAAGTAAGTCATTGAACTAGGCATAACTATAGAACAAATAATATTGCATCATATATTATGTCATCTCGTATTTTCCTCCTTACATAAATCCATACTCTTATGAATTTTAATTGCAAAGTTATTCACCAAAGAATCTCATTCCCTATAGATAATTGAAAATTAAAAACTCACCACATTGATATCATCGAAGTGCTTCAACATTCTTAATGCTTAATTTCTACTTAGATTTAAACAATTTAAAGTATTCAAAATTTTAAATCATTATTTCATTTAATACATTTGACTATATCATATAAATTCGTTAGTAATATAATGAAATATAAGTATTATTCTTTTATGAATTGTTACTCTATCCAATACATCACATATATAAATTTAACAATTCAATACCATCATATTCCTTTCACCAAAGGTTGATTTGGCTATTCTTCAACTTGACAAGTTTCATACGATTCATAATCAAAAGTATACACATATCCTTGCATGTAACTTTATGATTCTCATTATGTTGATTTAACCAACATGTTATAAATGATAGTCTCGGTTATCCAACTTTGTATTCTTGCCACTAATGTTCCTTTGATCCACACATATATCAACTACTTTTACTTGTCACTCTATTTCTTATCATGTTTTGATCATTACAATAATGTTGAATCTAAATTTAGTATCAAATTATTGGACTGCAAAATTTTTCTTAGAATTTATTCTATTAAATTAGCAAGCATGAGCATAAATTAGAATTTTTGAATTTAGAAAATTTTTGGAGTTTAGTTAAGAATATATTGTCTTTATATGTGTTTGTATGGATTAAATGGAAATGCTAAAGTTAAGTTAAGGAGTGAGTTGGTATTAAGTTAAATGTGAAGGGTAAGTTAGGAAAGATAAAAATTGTCTTAATTTGTAAGAAAAGAAGAGTGCATGAGAGTTGTGTAGAAGTAAGAAAGAAAAAGAGAGAAAGTCATAGAAGAAACTAAAAGAAGAGAATCAGAAAACTAAAACAGAAAAGAAGAAGAAGGAAAGAAAGAAAAGGAGAAAGGGAAGAAGGAAAAACGATCCAGCTGAGTTCTTAGGTAACTTCAATCTATTCTTCTTGTTTTGATAGAAGAAGGAAGTAGAAAAAATAGGTTTTATGTGCTAAAAATGAAGAGAGAAAGAAAACACACAAGAAATTCATTTTCTTAGATTTTCATGAATTTTCTTCTAGATATTAGTTACTTTAGCTTAGTTAAACCACGAGTAGATTAGGTCTAGGTTCATTTGGATATTAAAGCTTTATGGAAGTTCTATTCGTATATTAGTTTAAATGAATTTTTTGTTTGTTTGAAGGACATCAAGAAAATCGAAGGAAAGAGCAAAAGGAGAGATAAACTTGAGTTTGGAGCTATCATTAAATAGGTGGGTAATATGTTTATAGTTGTTGTGATAATGGGCTGAAATTCTTACATGTTTGTGTGCTTAAATGCTTGTTTTTGAATCATTGTGAATATAGGAAAAATACATTGTGATTCGATAACTTGTTATGCTTGAAAGATTTTACTGCATTTTCAATTGATGAAAAATAGAAAAGAGCAAGAAGCGTGAAAGAATGAATATATTATGAAATGTGTGAGCATAAAAAAGCTTACTTATGTGGGCAAAAGAGATACCATTTTGTTGGTCATGTGCACATTGGCCTAAAGCCTTCTCCTGACTGCCCGTTTGTGGCATATGAACTCCGAAAAATGGACACATTTTGTTCATGGTGTAAACTTCGGTATTGCCATTTTGTTATATGGGATTGTCCCAAGCCATTATGTTTGTGCATTGCATCTTGATTGTTAAGCATGCAGTATAATTGAATGTTATGTTTTAATGATTAAATGATCATATGATCTGATTTGTGGATAATGTGATTTGCTAAGACTAAAACGCAATATATATGTATATTTAGGCTTAATTGTGTGTGTGACTCGTTACAGATAACTATACACATATTAGCCACTGAGCTTTGTAGATCACCCCATTATTTTTCACTCCTCAGTTGAAGACAAAGAAGATCAATATTGAACCTTGCAAACTTCGGCAAACTCTAAGAAAAATATATCTTTTGTAACTAAGTTAGTTTGAATACCTTAGGTAGTTTTGCAAGCATATCAAGCATGAACATTCATGTTGTATTTTTGGATTATGCTACTATTTTGACTTTTAATATGTAATTGAAGTTATGTATAAACTCTACATTATCTGAGAGGTGAAACTCTGTTTGAGAAATGAGATTAAGAGTTGAAGAATTTTTCTCTTTTGAATATGTCCAAAATTTTCTTCTTCATTAAGTTGACATTTTCGGATGGGAATAAAATTGTGAGTTGTTTGATGGCTTTTGGATAGATTTTCTTAAGTAAATTGTTAGGTTAGGAGTCTGTTATGTTAGGAGTCTTATATGTATGAATTGTGTTGTTGGTTTCGGGTCTTTTGGTTTTTGTGAGAATGTCAATTAAGCAGGAGAGGAATAAGGGGACAAAAATTGTATCCTGACTTCAATGAATAAAATTCATTGATCTAGGCAGAATTTGATAAAGTCATCTTCATGAAAGTTGTAGATTATTCTCTTAGCTTTCTAAGGCAATAAATTTTGAAATTTTTAGACTTTTAAAAAGATATGGCTTTTACAAGATAGCACCATTGGTGTGGGTAAAGGCTGTAGCACTATTTTCTAGCAGAAAATTGTGTTCTGTTTTTAAATGAATAAACTTTATCAATATAGGCCAAATTAGAAAAACTTGTCTACATGAAATTGTAGCTTATTCTCTTAGCTTTCTAATAACATAAATTTTGTAATTTTTGGATAGCGGAGTTGAAAGTTATGAAGATTAGAAGTGGGAGTGGCAGAGTCAAAATTGTGCATAATCGCGACCACTGCACAGTTCATCCAATTGCATGATTGTGAATTGTGCTTATTTTATTTTATTTTTATTTTTCAAAGTTTCCCAATTTTAGCGTTTTGTTGCCATAAAATAAGAACCCAGACCTAGGCCCAAACAAATAGTTATAAGTATGAAATAGAAATACATATGATCTCTATCATATCACATATAGGCAAAGAAAATCATGCTATCATTTTCTTCTAACAATAACTATTATCATTTTATAGTAAAGCCTTTAATTGTAGTCTACAATTATGCCTTTAGTAGGCTAAATTATGTGGAATAAGTCCAATAAGTACTATACCTTTCAACCCTACTCAATGAAATCGCTTGCATCTTACTATCACAGTATTGACATACATCTTACATTATCATCATCACCTAGCCTGAAATCCCGCAACAAAGTGGAGTTTGGGGAGATCTGATAGTACATAGCCTTACCTCTATAGAGTAGAGAGGTTGTTTTCGGTAGACCCACATGCGATTATGATATGAAGAAAAAAATAGTTAATAATAATACAAAAATACAAATAAATAATGCAGGTTAAAAGAGTAAATAAAAAAATTAATTAATTAATTAATTAAATTAAATATATAAATGCCTAAAAAATAAATAATAATACTAATGATAATAATAATAAATACTTAGTAACCAAAATTTAAATGAAATAATACTAATCATAGCAACTTGCTAAAAGTAATAGGAGTAGGATTTGGTTTGGACTTAGAAAACTTACCGACATGTCTGTGTTAAAATGTCTATGTAGCGAGAGAAAAGAAGAAAGGAGAGCGAAAAAATATCTATGGGAGATACTATAATGTCATAATCTACAACATGATTTGCTACAGATTGAGTTGACAAGTAACACAAGTATAACCTAATCATTTAATAAGATATGAGTTTCTACTTTCAAGAAAAAGTATTAAATAGGCAGGAAAGGGTTGGCCTAATGGCAGGGGCACAAGGTAGGTGATATTTCCAATGAAAGGCAAATGCGTGATGTTACAAGAAAATTTGTTTGCAAAGCTTACTAAATGCCTTGTTTGCAAAGCTTACTAAATGCCTTGATAGGAACAACAAAATAACTATTTCCGAAACTAACTTGTGCTTTAAAAAGATTGAGTCGAAGTCTAGTTGTAAAGAATGTTGTTGTTTGATTACCAGAAATTAAAAGGCAAAACCCAAGCGAAACAAACTTATACCCTCCAAAAAAAATTAACATATACTTAGAGAGAAACTTACGATGATCGGCAAAAACAACATAAAATGCCAAGAACATAAATAGTAGCAAACGTGTCTAATGAATCTTGAACTCTAGAAAAAAATGGAAATCTCTAGTCTAACCCCAAAAATCACAAAAGGTACACAAACAGAAATCAAAAGATGTAATTGCAAATATGTAGAAAGTAAATGGAGAGAGAAAAGAACCCTTACTTGCTTCATGGTAAAAGAAAATGATTATTCGCTAACATACGCTTAATTGTTCAAGACAAATTTGCATCCGTGGTCATTGTTATCTGCATCCATTTCCTAGTAGAGAATAAGCCAATCTCAAAAATGCTTTTTTGATGTCGATGTTAGAAGCAGTTGAACACCTCATAGTATTTTGAATGTAGACTCTTTGTAGGAGACAACAACTGACTCATCGTGACCAGCAAGTGTAACCTTCTCCTTCTTGAACACTGAGGTTTCCTTCTTTTACTTCTTATCTTCAGATAAGAAACAAACCTAAAAATCCCATTACTTTCCTCAACATGAACAAGCATAGTAAAGCAGTTCACACCCCTGAGTAGAACCACACAAACCCAGAAAGCTTTGAACTTTCCTTTAAAAAAAGGATAATTTCTTAATATGATTGAAAAAGTAACAAACTAACAAGAATCATTGGAAAGATTGATCATATCTTCCAAAAGAGAAACAAAAATCAAAGCTTATCTTTTTTTTTTATATAGAGAAGTGCATTGATAAATTAATGTCAAGTTACATCCAGCAATGAACAGTCAATATCTAATAACTTAACTAACCCCAAAGGAGGATTAGTAAAGCTAAAATTGTCACCAATAATATGTAGGCTAAGTTTAGCAAGGAAATCTGCACAACCATTCGATTCCTGAAAGACATGTAAGAAATGAATCTCCTAAAATCATCTCGCACAGCCAAATAGTGCCTTAAGATGCCAATGTGTGTGTGATCCGATGACGTTAGCAGGCGTTAGGCATCATAAAAATCAACCTCGACCTGCACCCTTGCGCAACCATGCCGTAGTGCTAGCATAAGTCCCAAGAAAACTACATGCAATTCGACCTCAACAATTGAACAAAACTCAATATGTTTAGAGAAACCTGCGATCTATCTCCCCTGCTCATTCCGCAACAAGCCACCCACACTAGCACTCCTTCCAGACCTGGCTCCATTATAGTTTATCTTTTTAATAAGCAAACATTATGTTATCAGTACTTCTAGCTTCCAAACATCCCAGAAGAAGACACACTAAATATAATGAAAAAAAAATGACATGAAGCAGAAGAAGGGTAAGAAGAAGAAGAAAGCTTTTAAAGATAATTAGAACTTGGAAGCTCTTTTACCTAACATACTTGATAATACCTTTTGAAAAATAACACTAATATAATATTCCACTCCACATTCCATATATTAGTTTACCTTGAGCTACTTTCTTTGAACTGATGCATTTAGTTGTCTAACTTGTTAAAATCAAGAGTAGTCTTCCCTTGATTCCATATCAATAAGATACCCATTTCCAAACTCAGATTCCATACCTATTTCTTAAGCTAATATTAAAAAAATTCTATTTTCAAACTAAGAAATAGATGAATCCTGAAGTTCTTTTACTTATAAACAAGAAGGTGATAAATTAGAGCATAGGTCAAAGTCCACTATAGAAAAAAAAACCCTTAGTTTCCAAGCAACTGAAACTAACACACTTTCAACTAAAACCCCCGTATGATTCTAAGAAATTTACATATGAAAATAATTTTAACAATTAAAGATAATAGGAAAAAGCACTCTATAACCAAAAAGGAAAAAAAACTGAAATCCTCCAGTTAAATAGGGACAAAACCTAGTATCCTTTACCCCAAACTCCAACACATCAATCTCCAAACAACTAAAACAGGTCTAAATCAAAACCAGCATCAACAAAAGTAAAGCAAGCATCTTGGAATGTGTACGCAACAAAGGAAAAGATGGGTTATCAAAAAGAAACCTCCTTTATGCGAAAACACAATTAAAAAGGTTATTCAAAAAATACATCTTACATAATTTCTTTAAAATTTACAAGACATTAGTAACTCAAATGTCAATACATTTTGTCATCTATATGATTTTGACATATCTCTAAAACTTTGTCACCAAATCCTCAATATGGATTATAGAAAAATTGAATAACGAGCACATAATTTTCTATCTAACTTTGAGAAATCTTCTCAAACATAACTTATGTCTAAGAAATTTGGTTTATTAACTTAGTATCAACTATATTAAACAAGGTAAATTCTACTCAGAACAAAATATAAATGTAGGAAAAGCAAGTAATTAATTATATGCCATGAATACCAAATAAGATTAGGACTTTAATCATGAATTTGGTTACTGCTACTATTTTATTCAGAATAATAGCCGTCACATTATTAAGAAAGATCACTCTAATCTTTCTAATGGGTTAGGATCCCATTCAATTATAGTTGATTTTGAGTTTGCTCAACAAACCAACTACACTTAAATTAAGTAGATAAAACTTTATCAATCACATCATATATGTCCTAGATCTGTTAAGTGACAACTCTTGTCAAAACATATCATGTATGTTATTCCTAACCCTGCCTCTAAATTTATGTGATTATGAGTTTGTTTATCCAAATTGCACAAATTTAGTTAAGTAGAACCAAATGTCATGAAACTAAATATGTTCAAGTTAAAGCTACCTTGTGTTTACTCAACAAGCGTACAATAAACAAAACTCAGGTTTATTCTTATAACAATGGAAAGCAACAATCATGTTCTTAACATGTACTTAATATTTTAACGAGGGATTTAATTTCATTCGTATCATTAAGCACAAAATTGCATGTAAAATATCACATATATAAAACATACAATTTAACATATATATATATATATATATATATAATCAACCACATAAATAAAATATGCAACTTATGCACTCGTAATCAAATTTTATGCATAAAACATCAAGCTTTGTTTGATTCTAGTTATTAATCTTACTAATCTAAATAACATTTCCAACTCATTGAAAAATATGAATTAGATTAAACTCACTGATTCCTTAATGAAATAAATTCCTATTCCAAATAGGAATTTAATTTGATTTGAAAACAAATTTCAAATCCAATTGGAAACTATTTCGAATTATCTTGACTCCTTTAATCAAATTTAATTGAAAATAATTTCCAATAAATTATACTTCTTCTTTATTATAATATAGAAAAACTTCTTTTTCAAAATTATACAACTAATGTATTTTAATCTAATTGGAATACTATTTCTAATCTCACTAGAAATTATTATTCCTTAATTAGAAAACTATTTTCTAATATTAAGAGGAAACTACTTCCAAAATTAAATAAATCACTTTTAAATTTAATTAAGAAAGTCATTTATACTATCAATTTAATGTTTGATTTCTTAACTAATTAGAAAATATTTCTTTAACAAATTAGAAAACTATTTTTAAAATATTAAAGAAAGTACAATTTTCTTAATTAATAAGTGAAAAAACTTTGCCGAATTTAACCAAGAAACAAACTTTGCAAAATTTAACCAAGAAATAGATTTTTTTGTTAAAAAAAAGCCAAGAAACATAATATTCATAATTAAAGGAACAATTTTTAAATAAATTGATTAACATTTATCTTAACAAATAAAATTGTAAATTTAATTTATCTCAGTTAAATTGAAATAAATAAATTTAATTAAGAAAAAGTTCTTAATAACTTAAGAAAACACTTTTCTTAATTTTTAAGGAGTCTAATTAATTAATTTCAATCTAATTGAAACTAATTAATTCTAATTTTAGAAATTTTTTTTCCAAAATTAAAACTAGGAGTCAATAAATTATCAAGTATAGTCCTATTAAGATATATAATTGCCTTAATTTTGGAATTGAATTTGATAATTAATTTAATTTAATAATTCAACTCCTTTAAAAATAACTAAATTCTAAAATAATCCTAATAAAATTACATTTTTCAGACAATTTAGAAACACTTTTCCAAATTTATTAGGAATTTAAACTAATTTAAATTTAATTAAACCAATTTAATTAAAAATAAAATTAAAAACATAAAAAATAAATCAAAAAATAAGGAAATTGTTTGGCTCGTGCACTACACATGCCAGCAACTTATGTCTTGGAAGCACTTCTGGTTTGAGACATGCACCGCATCATTTTCAAGATTTAGGGTTTGTTGCCGCTACTACTTTACTTCTTTGCGTCATTGCTAGTTTTTCCAGATCCAGTCACTGTCACTATCGCTAGGCTACCGTCTCTAAGTTGCATTAGTTGCGGGCAAACCCCGCTTCACCAGTGACATAACCTTTCGCCATTGGTAGGAGTGGGCATGGTCCGGTTTGGCCAGTTTTGAGCTGCTTTTTAGGCTGAATTGAATAATCCATTTTGTGAGACAAGAAAATCGAAACTGAACTGTGTGTCAGATGAAACTGAATTTTTGATATGCCTTGCGATTCGGTTAGGTTTGGTTACTTCAATCAGTTACAAAATCAAGACAAACCCTCATAAGTCACAAACTCACAACTCAGAACTCAAAAGTCATAACTCCAAGTCTCCACACCAACTCCTTTCACTGGGATGATGAAAAAAAAGAAGAGAAGCAGAAGATGATGAAGAAGATGGAAAAGAAGAAGGTCAGGGAAGAGCTAGGGATTTAGGCTTCTGGTCGAAGGGGCTTTCAAATTGAGATCACATAGAATCACAAAGAAGAGAGTTTGAGATGAGAGGGTGAGACAGAAAGAAGAGAGCTCGAGATGAGAGGGCAGGACTTAAAGAAGGGAGCTGGAGATAAGAGAGTGAGACTCAGAGAAGGGCCTAGAGAGTTTGAGAACGCGAGTGAGATTGAGAGAGAGAGAGAGAGAGTGAGAGAGAGTGAGAGAGACAAAACAGAAGCGGTGGCCAAACTTGTGAGAAGATAAAAATATTACCTTATATACCTAGGGTTAGATGTATAAAAAAATGTAATATTGTTTTGTTTTTACTTGATCGGTTTGGAAAAAAAAATTTATCTACACTACACCCGAACTGATATAGTTGGTTTTCTCAATATCCAAAACCGAACGAACCATTGCACCACTCCCCACCAACCCATTTAGCTTGGTTTCTTAAGTTTTGTGGGTCAGTTTGGTTTTTTAGGGTTTTTGCCCACTCCTAGTCGCTAGTAGGCAATTGCTGCTAGCAAATTTCCACCAGCCAGCAAACACTCAAGCAAGAGTAACCACACACAATCGCAATTAGAAAACGACCAAAAAAACACAACCGACACACAAAAAGCCCAATTGTAGACAACGCACAACTCCTAAAAATTCAACCAATAGGCAAGCATCTCATACTATCAGTACAGGTTCTTATTTGAAAAAAATAAACCATATTTGCAAAAAAGGCATAACACATGTGAAATCCCGAATGCACGTAAGGGTAATAGATGCAGTCAATGAATTTCTCAATTATTTTTGACATTAAAATCAGATTTGACACAGCAGCAATCATCCAATTCAAGTTTCTGGGTTTATAACATCGTAAAAATTCCAGACTATGAAACCCCATCCTAACTCTAGAACAATTATGTGTTTAAGGCTTATTGAAATTTCTAAAACAATTCACATTCTCAGTAGCTAGATTTGCAAACATGACCCATAATTTAGAATTCCAAAACAATTTTAGGCTTCATTTAACAATCAGATCTGATCATATTTTTTAATTCTAAATTTTGACCAATAATAATCATAGATGGTTTAATTAAATTATATAAATAAAGTCAGCGCTGATACCATTGTTGGAAAATCAGTTAAGATTTGATCTTGACCAAAGCAGAATACTTATGATACTAGGCAATAAATTTCTCAAACCTAGTTTTTGGAAAAATTATTTTTGACATTAAAATCACATTTGACACAATAGTAATCATCCAAAAATTCCAATAGTAAGCAGAATTCAGGTTTCTAGGTTTACAGCATCTTAAAAATTCCAAACTATGAAACCCCATCCTAATTCCAGAACAATTATGTGATTAAGGCTTACTGAAATTTCTAAAACAATTCACAATCTCAGTAGCTACATTTGTAGACATGACCTATAATTTAGAATTCCAAAACAATTCTAAGGTTCATTCAAAAATTAGATCTGATCATATTTTTTAATTCTAAATTTCAACCAATGACAATCATAAATGGTTTAATTCAATTATAGAAATAAAGTCAGCTCTAATACCATTATTGGAAAATCAAGTTAGAATTTGATCTCGATCGGAGTAGAATACTTATGAAATTTTTTTGTAACCTTTGATTTCTCGAAAACCAAGATCTCTTTTATTCTATAAAATGATTAACAAATAAATCACAATAAAGTGGAATCTTAATTCATATCTTATTCGAAGCTTGGTCATAATCTTGTCGTATCCCTCGAGTTGTTTCCAAACTTGATCCATCTTAACCACCATAGTTGCACAAATATCTAGCCTCTAACGATATCCACATAATGTGTTGAAAGAACTCTGTAACTTTTACAGACAAGATTAAGTAAGAAGTGTTAGCTTTATAGAGCTTAAGCTTATTTATAATAAGCTTTGAACGTTTTAATAATTTAATTTAATTGCAATTAAATTTTAATTTCAATTAAACTTTAATTAGAATTATAAATAATTCTAATTAAATATTAATGATGCCCAAATTAGATCAATATCTCATATTGATCCTTATTTATTAAATATCTCATATCACAAAGTTTCTCAAACTGTACAATTGAGTCAAACTTGATTAAAATAACTTTGCTCTCTTTAACCCATTCTTTATGTGAGATTTATTAGATTCCCAAATATGTTGGCAATGATTATAAATTATAATTATAATTCATAATCAGAATTAGATAAATTAAAACTCCTTTTAAATCATTTTTAATTTTCTAATTAAACAATTTATAATCATAGATCAAAATTGGTGTCTAGCAACGCACCATAACCACCCAAATATTAAGGAATGTTAAAGTGGTTTTGACTAACCTTTACGTGCATGATTTTCCCATATAATTCAATCCTTTCATTGACCAAAGCCGATTAGACATAGAGCATGAAATTAATGTCTAGTTTATTTTGAGTCCAATCATATGAGTTCTCCATTATTAGCCATTGATTCAATTAATGACATTTGTAAACTAGTTACAAAGCTTTATTCCACTTTTTCCAAAGATTTTTTGAATCAATACTAATCGAAAATAATAGAACATTCTTCCTAATTACTTTAGGGCGATGAATCATATCTTGATCGTATAATTATCTCTATATAGTTCATGTTACATCCAATGACTATCGATTAAACAACCCATGGTTAAAAAGGTCATGAGTAGTACCAAAACATAACAATTCCTATAAAAGATAACTTTGGTGACCTCAAGTCAAAGGATCAATTATACAATCATCACCATGAGAATTCCATAGACATACAATTAATGTTGGATCGGCACGTCGTAACACTATTCAAAATAAAATAACTAGGCTACTACTATAGCAGTGGTGAGTCTAGGTCGGAACCCACATAGAGTGTGAGTTAAGTTTATGAAATGAAATTAACTAGTGTTTAGGTTTAACAGGAGGTTTTGGATTTTGAGATAAAAAATGAAGCTAGACTAATAAAAAAATTAAAGAGAACATGCAAAAAAATGAAAAAGGTTGGGTAATTCGGTAAGGATCTAGTTCTTTAGTTCAATCTCGGCCTACACCTTAATTAAGCATATTTCAAAGATTTGTTATTCTCAAACCTCTCCTAGCAACTATTAATCATAGGTTAATAATTAACCCGAGTTTTCCCTTAGGTTTTGTTTAAGCAATATATGATCATTAATTAAACCTAGCCACCGAATAACCTAGGATACGATTTTTAGATTTAATTAGGTATTAGGAATGCGAATTAGGAAAACTAATTAATCAAGGTAACAACTACATACGATTTGTCATTTAACTTAGGTCATGTTATTCCTAATGATTATGAATCATCAGTCTCTAGACATGAATTTCAACATAACAATTACTGATTATATCAAAATTCTAGCAATGGGTATGCAATTAAATGAGTCAATGAATGCGTTAAAATTATCTTTTCACAATCCCATTACGTTCATACACAAATAACTGAACAGTAACCAAAATATAATTATCAATGCATAAAACCTAAATCAATTAACATAGGATAACACAATCAATTTCTAATGAGAGAAACAATCAACAAAAATAAGAAAATATACTTAACCCTGGTTGTCGGCATCGATGTCACCTCTGAACCAGCGTCAGGACACTTAGCCCTCCATGGGTCTCTTTTGGAAAAATGCTTCAACCCCCATGAAAATTACCCTACCAAAGACCCCTCTGTTTCTTCTTCACTACATAACCTTCTTCTTCTAGCTACTATTCATCGATTGGATAATTAAAGATTAATGTCCATCTCCACTATTCACCTCCACTTCACGTTACTCACTCCTCTTCCTTTTGTTTCTCCACAAGCTTCCAAGCCGCAGCTCCTTTTTTTTTCCCTAGCCGCTACTATTTCTTTATTTGAAAATTTTATATCATGGTTTTTGGTCTATGTTCAATATTCACATGTTGTTAAAGGCCTTGTGCATTAAATGCAAATGTTGGCTGTGTTAAACAAACAACGTTTGCATTTAAACATAACATACATTGTCTACATTTAACATAGACATTCTAGTATGTTGCGTTGCCATTTCTGCCTTGGCTGTGCATTTTGCTCCTGGTTTTCTCCTCATACACTGTCGTTTTCTTCTTCAACTATTATTGATTTTTTCTTCATTTTTTTCGGCAAGCATTTTTCTTCTTTATATCTTGATTTTTCTTCTTCTTGTCTTTTAATTTTCTTTCTTCTTTCTCCATGAAGATAAATAAAAATTAATCTTTGGAAAATGACCTAAATGCAATGCGTTCGACTCACTTTAAATTTTTTCCTTCCAAATTGTACCTAAAATCATGTACGAATTAAAATGAGTATCTTAAGCATTTTTTTATCATTAATCACTAAGTGTCAGTGATTAAATGTATCAACAATTAAACATATATCAATTTCCTCCACACTTAGCTTTTGTCCATCCTCAAGCAAAATATCCAAATTAAGCTCAAAGGCCCCAAACATTTACTCAAATCCCATATGTTCCAAAGATACATAATCATAAACAAAGATAAATGACTTTCAAAAAATCATAGCAAGAAATCAATATTTCAAGCTTTTAGTCTTGATCAATCAACATTCAATACCTTTAAAAACTGAGTACTCTAATGGTAGACTCAAAAAATTGTTTAACTAAAATATATCAATGGGTATACTCAACTCCATTTATGATCATGACAATCCATAACTTTATATTCATTTCATTTCTCCGCCACTAAAATTCATATGCAAAATCATAAATCAAAGGAGTTTTTAGGGTTGTAATGTGGGCAAGGGTAAGATGAGATGTATTTAGGTTAAGTAGCATAAAGTTCATTAAGCTAGTGAACCAAAGCAACACTCATAAAAAAAGGGTACTGTCAGCTATGGCGAATGCAATATTTATATTTCACAACCCTATTTAGCTCTCACACACAAGCCACACGAAGCATCTACCAATATGAAAGAATCATGTATACAATTGATGTCAACAATACATTGAAACCATAAGAGTGAACCTTCCAAGCCAACATTTACCTTATATTCAACATACTCAAATGTCATATTCATTACAACTTTATGAAGATGTATTAATTATGAATAACTTTGCAAACTCATATTCACTTCTTCCTTGATAAATTTATTTAAACAAAATTTTCATTTTTTCTTTTTCGTTCTTTCTTTCTTTTTGTTTTCTTTCTTTTCTCTTTTCTTTCTTTCTTTTCCATTTTTTTAACATTAAAAGAAACTACATTAATATGGGAATTTCAATTATCAGACATAAAATAACATCTCAATCATTATAGTCAATCCATACATATGCACACTCCCACACTTACACTTTTGTACATCCACAAACTCACCAATTACAAATGCTCCACTAGCTTTATGGCTTGGGTAGGACATTTGGTTAAGTATAAAGCATATAATGTGGTTGATACAAAAAGAAAGGTATAAAGCTTAAGGGGATTTATCAAAGGAAAAATCATGTCAATAGGATAAGCTATTTGGCTAATGTAGTTTGAAAAACAAAGAATGCTTAATCATTTCCATGTTAATGCATGTGATAAAAATATGGTCTCGAACAAAAATCCAATGGAAAAATAGGATGTAAACGTCATGAAGTTCATGTCATACATTATCAAAAGACATTAAGACTGATATGAATGTGTTAGTTAAATAAGGCTCAAAATCTCATTGGCTTTATCTACCACCAGTCACTATTCTTCTAAAGATAATGCATATCGAGCATCAAAAGAGTAAAAATACATACTGAAGTTTTCTTGAAATTCTCTAGTCAATTCACACTCTAACCATGATTAAATAATCCTAGAAGCAATAGAAAATAAGCAAATGTTTCTTTTTTTTAATTATCTCTCATTTTGATTAAAAATTTAAAACAAACAAAAATTAAACCAACAAAGAAACACACATGTATAAAAAAAATAAATGCGAAATTTTAAAGCAAAGAAATTTGCTTCCTTTGGGTTGCCTTCCAATACCATGTAGTTTTTGGAAATTGCTAACTATCCTACTAAAATTATATAGTTTTTTTCTACAATTTTAAAGTATTAGTGTTCACAATATTAATCAACTCTTCCAAGGATAGACCATAGTCATGATAGGAAGCTTCTGGTTTGTATGAGAATTGCTGTGCGTCCTGCAAACTATCATGGAAGTAATTATGATGATTATCCCATCCATAACAAAAGTTAGGTTGATCAGTCCAAACATTGTTATAGGATTGAGAATATGAGATATAAAAGAAATTACCTCCATCCATAATGAATTTTTTAATTACAAACACGAAACAAAGAAAATGAAAAGATCACAAATAAGTGAAAAAATCAATTACGAACAAGTATATACAAAACACTAATTAAATCACAAACAAAAACTAAAATACCACACTCCCCGACAAAGACGCCAAAATTGATCGGCACATCATAACGCTAGTAAAAATAAAATAACTAGACTATTACTATAGCAGTGATAAGTCTAGGTCGAACCCACAGAGAGTGTATGTAAAGTTTATGAAATGAAATTAACTAGTATTTAGGTTTAGTAGTGGGTTTTGGATTTTAAAATAAAAAATAAAATAAAGCTAGGCTAATAAAAAAATTAAAGAAAACATGATAAAAATGATAAAATTTGAGAAATTTAGTATGGAAATTAGGATGATTAAGCCTATAATTGAGTGACATTTTGTATGGTCATTATGTGAAAAATGGACTAGTAAGTTGATGACAATTGACAGTTGTGATTACATGACATATGACCTAGATTTATTGGTGACATATGGCAGCATATTTATGTGATAGATGGAGGACATGCCTTTAGACATATGGCAAATTAATTGGATGACACCTAACACCTTAGGTGTAAGTTTCAATAGGAGCAACTCCAGCTACGGTCATTTCTCTTCTTTCCTCTCACACACCACCAAAATGCTCTTTCTTTCACCTCCCTGTGTTTGCTTATGTTCATGTCCAATTGCTACACAAATAATCCATGTTTTATCTTTACAAAGTTAAGTAAGAGATAAGATTGTTGTTGTTCATTGAACCTAGCTGAAATCATCCAAGTTCCACCTTGAATGTATGATGATTCTGCATGTTTAGAGCACTGATCTAAAGTGACTTTTGATCTGGTTAGAACTAAACAAGTAAGTAAAAGATTAGTGTTTTTGGAATGTTGTAATGGAGAATTGATAATGATGAATTAGGATGAATTGTAAATGATGTTAATAATTGATTGTACTGGAAATTTTTGCATCAGCTTGGGTATTTTTCTATTTTGTTTTTTTTTCATGTATGAATAGGTTATAGAATGTTAAATGGATGATTTAGGTTGAGATTTGATGTATAAATAAAGGTAGATTCATGATAAATATAGATGTTATTGAAGTGTTCTTGAATCTAGAAAAATAGAAATGCAGGTTGAAATTGTAGTTTCAATTCCATCTTCCTCTTTCAACCTATTTTTAATATCTTTAGGGCATGAATTTGAAGGAACTCAAAGAATGAAAGTTGTATAGATTTAGGTCTTTAATAAAGTTTGAGTTATGCTTGTTTTTCTATTACTACCTGTGACAGACCCTTGTGCAGGTGATAGTTGTGCATTAGTCTATATTTTTCTAGGTAATGGCATGTGTTTCTTGCATAATAGTTTATGATTGTTGCATTTTAGGATTCATTTTGTTTGTTTTCGTTTAGTTTGATCTTCATTGTTGTTCTTTTGTGCTTGATGTAAGATTAAGGTAAGAGTTGATTATTTTTATGTAGGAATGAAGATGGAGCAACTTAGATAGTGAGCTAGAGATCAAAGAGGAGGAGAGAAGAGGAGACATTTTGCTTCCAATTCCCATGATCATGGGATTCATGTCAATTCCCACAATCGTGGGAAATATAATGTGAGAGATTATTCGGGACTCACTTAAATTTAGGGTTTTTGGACTATAAGATACATAATTAAGCCTCCAAAACAGAGAGAAAGAAGAGAGCCTCCTTATATAAGAACACAAGTTTTAAGTCTTGAGGAAGTATTGAAGTTAAGGATTATCATCAAGATTGAGAAAATAACATATCAACATCAAGAATTTCAGATTTTGTCAAAGAAGAGAAGAAGTTTCTTTATTCAATTTTTTGTCAATTTTACTTCTTCTATTCTTTGTAAAATGGTTTATTTGAATGTTGATGATGTTATAGAGATCATAAGTCGCTGATTTAGTTTTAGGGATTGCTTTTGAGCTATTTCGTTAAAACTCCTAATTTATTTAATTGATTGAAAGTGTCTTTGATGATTGTTGATTTTATTTCTATCTTGAGAGAATGAGTAAGATAATTTGTGTAGGATTGTACAACGAGAGTTAGCGTCTTATAAACTCTCAATCACCACATTAATTAACTAGTTAGAAGAGAGATCTTGTCCAAGTCAATTGATCATCTATTGGATAGTTTAACAACTACTTAAATTGGTAGAGTAATTGGGTAAGTTGAGAGATCGTTCAATCAACTTCATTTAATTTGATTAGGGAAAATTAATTACACCTTGATAGTTAATAGATTCGGAAATCTTAGGTGAGACATAATAGGATTAATAAAAGAGGAGAGAGACAAAATAGGGAGAAAGTAATCTCTAGTCTTTAGATTCTTAAATTCTGATTTTTCCACATTCTTGATTTTGTCTATTGTTCATTTTTAGTTTTTCAATTTTAATTTAATTTTTTAGATTACTTATTTTAAACAATTTCTTTTCATAAACAATGTTTAATCTAAATTAAGTGGTGTCTAGGAATCAATTCTTGTGGGATTGATATCCACTTTCTAACTACAAGTCACGAGTCGTACACTTGCAGTTTTTGGGCATAAAACGATTAGATTGTTTTGCATAGATTATACTCCAACAAGTTTTTCGTGTTGTTGCCAGGGATTGATTGTTTAACATCTTGTTTGATTTAGATTTCTTAGCTTTAAGATTTTTTGATACTTTTCCTTATGTAATTGTAGGTGCGTGAACACAAGGAGTACACGAAGAGCGAAAGAAGTTAGTGAGAATGAGTTTCCTGACATTAGGAAGCATGAAAGTGAGTTAAGAAGGGCGAAGAGACTAAATTTCATACTAAGAGATATGGATAAAGAAGGAGAGCAAGGAGTACCAGAGAGGACTCTGATCGACCTCATCAGGTTAAGATTCAGTCCTCAAGGAGTTGCGAGACCGGTGGTTCAAGCAAACAATTTCGAGATAATGATGACACTCTTCAACATTTTACAGAATAGTGTGCACTTCTGTGGACTATCCAACGAGGATCCAATTGCCCATATCGCCAATTTTTTTTGAAATTTATGACACATTCTGATTCAACCGAATGTCAAATGATGCAGTGAAGTTGAGATCAGAGATTATTCCGAGACTTTGGAATCGTAGTTTGTAATAAAAGGAGGAAGAGTGATTAAGACGATGGTTCAGTATAGTAGAGCTACTGGATCTGTACAAAGAGGTAGAGGTAGAGGCATAACACAATCAACAGGGCCTAATGTTAGGATTGAGGTGTAAAGCAATTAGCCACAATCTCAGGCCAGGGTTTATGCCATCACCAAAGGAGACACAGAACCCCCTAGATGTGGTAGCAGGTGTATTGAATGTATTTAATTTTGAAGCATTTACATTGGTAGATCTAGGATCTACACATTCATTTATCATACCACATCTAGCATCTAGACTGCATTATAAGAGAGTAATGTTGAATTGTGGTTTAGTGGTGAGTATTCAATAGGTAGTACTGCAGCCATCAGTGAGGTGTGTAAAGGGTGCATAGTTCGGATTGATCAAGCAAAGTTAGAAGCTAATTTGATCATATTACAGTTGAGAGAGATAGCCACATTCTAGGCATGGATTGACTCACTGCTCATAAGGTCATAATGAATTGCTATACAAAAGAAGTAGTTCTTGAATCCCCTAATAAGCCAAGAGTAGTATTTTAAGGAGTTAGTCAAATAGTGCTAGCCTAACTAATTTCATTTATATATGCCTTGAGATTGCTTTAAGGAGGATGTGAGGCTCATCTACTGATAGGTGTGCATTAGCATATGTTTTTCTAGGTAATTAGCATGTGTTTTCTTACATAATTGTTGATCATTGTTGTAGTTTAGGATTCATTTTGTATGTTTTCATTAAGTTTGATTTCCATTGTTGTTCTTTTGTGTTTGACGTTAATTTAGGATAAGCATTGATTATTTTTATGCAGGTAAGAAGATTGAGTAATTTGGAGATTGAGCTAGAGATCAAAGAGCATAAGATAAGAGGAATCCATTTGTTTAAAATTTTGTTTCCAACGATGGTTAACAACCCAACAAAGAAGAAAATTCTAAGTATATACAAAATGAAAATTCTTCAACTCTTACTTCATTGCTTAATCAAAACAGAGTTTGCATATAGGTTTAATGACAAAATAAAAGCCACATCAATACCATAATACAAAACATATATGAATGTTCATGCTTTATATGCTTCTAAAGCAACCAAAAGTAACCGAACTAACTTAGTTACAAAAGATAGATATCTTGGAGTTTGCCAAAGTTTGCAATGATCAATTATCCGCTTGCTCTTCACCTGAGGAGTAGAAAATAATAGGGTAAAATGCGAAGCTCAGTGGCTAATATGCTTGTAGCCATCGGTAACGAGCCATATGTTGGGCCCCGAAATTTTTTTTTTTTATTTTATTTTATTTTTTTAGATAGATATTTTTATGTTGGGCTTGGAAATTTGAAGTTAGAAATTAAATGAAGGCTTGGACTTAATATTGGAAAGTATGGGTTTTAGAA
>JAOSBO010228659.1:0-14226 GCA_027563915.1 Erythroxylum rotundifolium | reverse complement strand
AGACCAACTTTGCAAAATCTATCTCATTTAGCCTAGAAAAATTCCCCAAAGTTTCAGGTCACAAATTCTTAATGTTAGGATCATAAACGTGACACTATTCATCCTGCACATATTGCCCACTTTCGATGCAAAATTCAGAACCCTTCAAGTCAAAATTGAACAACACTTCCTTCATACGAATTCTTACTATATATATTTCAATGTTTTAGTCATAACTTTAACTTCTCAAGTTAAATTTAAGCCAACCCTCATCTCAAGTTTAATTTAAGCCAAGCCTCCATCAGTAAATGCCATACGACTTTTTATGCAACATGACTTTTTTAAAATTTTGCATTGTCCCAATAATATGCAAAACTCATCGTTTAAATCTCTTCCAATTCTTTTACCAGATACAAATTTTGAAGTTCATGACATATTCTTCAGATTCTTTATGTAGCTTATTACTGAAAGGAACTTGTACATCCATGCATACAATTGTGCAATCTATAGTGATTTGTTTTTAGACCTTTGTTCTATGTAAAAGCAACTATCACTAGAGCCTGTTGAAAGAAGAAATGGTGTAGCCTTACTTGATGCTTCTACAAATGGTAGGTGGAGTTTTCCTTCACATACTTCCCCACAAGGTATTTTTAGTACCATTTCTCCCAATTCTCATTATGATCATGCTAGTGAAGACCATAGCCTTGAGCCACTGGACAAAAGGTAAAAGTACTATTACTTCACAACTCCTTGTATTGCATCAAGCCCTCTCCTCAGTATAATTATGTAATATGTTATAGTAAGTGAAGACAAAGGCCACAGAAGTACTCAACAAAAGGGTTTGTTGAACCAGTTTCAGAAAGTGACGAAGATATAGTTGGAGAGGTTGCATATGATGATGAATATTTGAGGAAACAAAAATAAAGAAGCTAGCTATCTAGTAGCTCAGAAAGGGATGAGGAGTATCAGTGGGGTGAAGAAAATGGCAAAGATGAGGATGAGGAAGAAGAAGAATAGGATTGTGTAAGCATCAATGAGGAGAGTGATCTACCTCAAAAGTGCAATCAATTATCGGGTGGCACTAGGAGAGACAAAGTTACGATCTGTTGATGAGATCCAATCAAATCTAAGACTTGATAAAAAGGCCACTAGTAACTAAATAAATTACCAGCAACATGACCTATTTGAATTAGAAATAGAGATGATAACACCCAAAAAATCAATTGCATCATACAAGCACTCCCATGCAAGTGAGAATGTAGAGTATTCATCTAACAGTCCAGATTCTGATAGCATTAGTAATGAACAAGATGTGAGAGTCCATTCGCCTGTCGTTGGCTATAATAATGTCAACATTAGTGACTGGTAGGTACCAAATTTGCTGCTTACCATGCCTAATAATATAGAAAATATGGTTGGCCAAATTGGCCAACGATATCTTCATAGCTTCATTCTCCTACCTATAAATAGGTAGGAGATGAACAAAGAAATATGGACAGAACAACAAAAGACGTTAGGTGAAAGAGAAAAAAGAGATAGAGATAAAAATATTTTGTGCATTTTTTGTGGGTGTAGTTTTCTCTTTATAATTCTCCAATTTTTTCAGTAGTAAAATTCTTCTATCCTTGCTTGTGGTTTTTACCCTAATTTAGGGGTTTTATACATAAAATTCATATATCCATTTTATCTTTACTACAATTCCTTCAGTCCTGTTTAGCTGCAAACCTACTCTAATCCGATCGATTTTCACTACAGGTGGTATCAGAGCGAGGTGAGAAAATTACGACAAATTTTTTGGCCTAATCCGTTTGGAGTTCCGGCAACACTATTCATGTATTTGTTTTTGCATTAAACTGTGTAGTTACTGTAATTCAAATACGCAGTACTATTTATGTATACGGTACTATTCACATATATAGGGTATTGTTCATACATACAAGTCATATACGGGGGTACTGTTCATACATTCAAGTACTATTTACCCATACAATACTATTCACATATGGGTACTATTTATACATATAAGTACAATTCACATGAATTAGTGGGAGCTAAATTATGTTTGTGATAAAAGCAATGGCAGCAAAATTTGAAATTGAAAAGTTCAATGGGAGTAATTTCTCATTGTGGAAGTTGAAGATGAAGGCTATCTTGAGAAATGATAATTGTCTGGCGGTCATTAATGAACAGCCAGCTAGAGTCATAGATGAAAAGTGGAATGAGATGGACAGGATTGCTATTGCAAATCTTCATCTACCATTAGTAGATGTGGTGTTGTCATGTATAGAGGAGAAGAAGATGACAAAAGAGATTTGGGATCATCTCACAAAATTGCCGAGGCCAAATCACTCAACAAAATTTTTCTGAAGAGAAACTATACACTTTATACATGGTGGAATGCACTTTAATAACGGAGCACATAAATACTTTAAGTACTCTATTTTCTCAACTCACATCATTGGGACACACAATAGAGGAAAGTGAAGTGCGAAACTTCTACTCCATAGTTTGCGAGATTCGTATGATCAACTCGTCATCAATTTAACAAACAATACAGACACTTTAGTCTTCGATAATATTGTAGTTTCTATTCTAGAAGAAAAAAGCCAGCGCAAGAGCAAGGAAGATAGGTTGGAAAATTCACAACAAGCGAAGGCTTTGGCGATGACGAGAGGAAGATCAATGGAACGTAGCCCAATTGGGAGTCACAGTCATGGTAAATCAAAATCCAGGAGTAGGAAGAATTTCAAGTGTTACAATTGTGGCAAGAAAGGGAACCTAAAGAAGGATTGTTGGAATCTGAATAAGAAAGATTCTATTCCTTAAGGAAATTCAGCAAATATTTCAAATAATGGACATGCAATGATCTGTGAAGTGACAATGACTATTAGAGGTAAGAGAAGATTTGTTGATGTATAGCTTCTTGATTCAGTGACTACTTTTCTTATGACCTTTCGAAGAGACTAGTTCCATCAATATGAATGTATATCTAGGGTATCTGTGTACAGCTGTAATGATCAAGCTCTAAAGATCGTTGGTATCGGTACCATTAAGTTAAAAATGTATGATGGGATAACTTAGACTATTGAAAAAGTGAGACATGTGGAGGGCCTGAAGAAGAATTTGTTGTTTGTAAGATCAGTAGATGATCTTGGTTTCATATTTGAGATTCAAAACAAGATCATGGAAGTGATTATAGGAGTGCTGGTATTTATGAAAGAAGAGAAGATTGTTGTAAATCTGTATATGCTGAAGGGAGTAACTTTACAAAAAGGAGAGGCATCCGTTGGAGTGACTAGTTTAAATGACAAATATGCAATGAAGTGGCTTAAAAAGCTTGGACATATGTTAGAACACGAATGAAGATACTTGTAGAGAAGAATCTATTTCTAGGTCTCACAAAGGTATCACTACCATTTTGTAAGCATTGCATTATGAGTAAGCAACATCGATTGAAGTTACACATCAAAGTTTAGAAGCAAAAATTCTAGAATTGATTCACTCTGATGTATGGGAAGCACCAGTTATGTCCCTAGGAGGAGCAAATTTCTTTGTATCATTCACTAATGATTATTCGAGGAGATGTTATGTGTTTCCTATCAAGAGGAAGGAAAATGTGTTTCTAACTTTAAAATTTTACAAAGCATGGGTGGAACTCGAATACGGTAAGAAGATCAAGTTTTTGTGCTCGGATAATAGAGGAGAATATATTGGTCAAGAATTTGATGAATTCTGCAAGCAAGAAGGCATCAAAAGGCAGTTCACAACGGCATACACTCAGAAAAATGTAGTTGCAGAGAGGATGAATAGAACTTTGTTGGAAAGAACAAGAGCGATGCTAAGAACTGCAAGCTTAGATAAGAAATTCTAGGCAGAAGTAGTCAGCACTACCTTTTATATGGATAATCGATCTCAATCAACTACAATTGAGTTGAAGACACCAATGGAGATGTGGACTGGTAAGCCAGTGGATTATTCCAACCTCCATATATTTGGAAGTCTGGTCTATATGATGTTCAATGCCTAAGAAACTACGTAGTTAGATCCAAAATCTAAAAGATGTATTTTGTTATGACATGTTAAAGGAGTAAAGGGGTATTGTCTGTAAGATCCCTCTACCTATAAGATTGTTATTAGGAGGGATGTTACCTTCATGGAAGATAAGGATCAAGAGCAATCAGAAAATTTTGGCACTGTACAAGTGAATCCAGAGACTATAACAGTACAAATGGAAAGGGGATTTGATCAAAATGATTTTTCCAAAGCTGCATCAGAGCGCGAAGAGCAAGAACTAGTCGAATATGATGTTTTAGATACTCGAAGATCAACTTGCATAAGAAGAGCATTAAGCTAACACTTAGAATATATTATGGAGAGCAATATTACGTACTGTCTATTAACTGAGGACGGAGAGCCATCAACTCTTCAAGAAGCAATGAATAGTACAGATGCATCTCAGTGGATGGAAACAATACAAGAAGAAAGTGAAGCATTGAATAAGAATAAGACATGGGAGCTAGTATCACTACCACAAGGAAGAAAGCCTACTGGAAATAAATGGGTTTACAAGATCAAGCAGAGTAGTGACGATCAATTAGAGAAATATTGTGCTAGATTAGTGGTAAAAGTATATGCTTAGAAAGAAGGAATTGACTTCAATGAAATATTTTCTCCTATAGTTCGACTCACTACAGTTCAAGTAGTCCTGGCAATGTGTGCTACATTTGACTTGCATCTTGAGCAGTTAGATTTGAAAACAATATTTCTTATTGGAAATCTTGAAGAAGAAATTTATATGCTCCATCCAGAAGGTTTTGAAGAAAAAGGCAAAGAGAACTTGATTTGTAAGTTAAACAAATCTCTGAATGGTTTAAAGCAGGCACTGAGGTGTTCGTATATGAGATTTGATTCATTCATTATAAGCATTGGATACAGCAGACTCAATGAAGTTATGCATATTTCAAAAGGTTTAAGAAAGATGATTTTATATTCTTGCTGTTGTTTATAGATGACATGTTGGTAATAGGCAACAATAATGATCGTATCAAAGAATTAAAGGCACAGTTGGCTAGAGAATTTGAAATGAAGGACTTGCAATCTACAAACAAGATTGTAGGGATGCAAATTCACCAAGAAAGAAATAATAGGAAGATTTGGCTTTCTTAGAAGAATTATTTGAAGAACATCTTATGACGATTCAACATGCAAGACTGTAAGTCAATTCATACCCCTCTTCCTATTATTTTAAGTTATCCTCAAGTATGAGTCCTAGAAATGAAGAAGAGAGGATGGAGATGTCTTGAGTACCGTATGCATTAGTAGTGGGAAGCTTAATGTTGGTTATGATTTGTATAAGACCAGACATTACATATGCAATGGGAGTAGTTAGTCGATACATGGCGAATCCTGGTTGAGAGCATTGGAATACAGTTAAGAGGATTCTTAGATATATCAAGGGAAACTCAGATGTTGCATTATGTTATAAAGGATCAGATTTTACTGTTAGAGGATATGTTGATGCTAGTTATGTAGGTGATCTTGATAAAAGTAAATCTAGCGTAGGATATGTGTTTACACTAGCTAGAGGAGCTGTAAGCTTGGTTTCAAAACTGGATTCAGTTGTGGCTACATTAATAACAGAAGCGGAATATATAGCAGCTACATAAGCCAGTAAAGAAGCAGTTTGGTTGAAGATGTTGTTGGAAGAACTTGGCTATAAACAAGGGAATATTACCTTGTTTTGTGATAACCAAAGTGCTTTGCATCTTGCGAAGAATCCAACATTTCATTCAAATACAAAATACATTCTAGTTTAATACCACTTTGTTCGTGAGAAAGTGGAAAAAGGAATGGTGGACATGCAGAAAATTCATACAATGGATAACCTGGCAGATTTTATGACAAAAGCAATCAATGGTGATAAGTTTATGTGTTGTCAATCCTCAGGTGGCCTGATAAAGACGTAAGCAACATGAAGCAACAAGGTAGAATAGTGTGAAAATTTGATTGACTCCCATTCAGATCTTCAAGTGGGAGAAATGTCAACATTGGTGACTGGTAGGTACCAAATAATACAAACAATATGGTTGGCCAAATTGGCCGACCATATCTTCATAGCTTCAATCTCCTACCTATAAATAGGAAGGGGATGAAAAAAGAAATATGGGCAGAACAACAAGAGAGATGTAAGGTGAGAGAAAGAAAAGAGACAAAGACGAAAATATTTTATGTATTTTTTATGGATGTAGTTTTCTCCTTGTAATTCTCTACTTTTTTCAGTAGTAAAATTCTTCTATCCTTCCCCATGTTTTTTACCCTAATTTGGGGGTTTTCCGCATAAAATATGTGTCTATTTTATCTTTATTACTATTCCTTCAGTCAGTCTGATTTAACTGCAAACATGCTTTAATCCAGTCGATTTTCACAACAAAATGAGGCAGCTTAGAAGAGCAAAATCATCCAGTTGAAAAGTCCAATAGCCCAAACCAAGATGAAGGTGAAAGTGTGAAAAAAGATGATACCTTGATCTCAATGAAGTTAACCTAGGTTCTGGTTTTGGTGACGGTTCAAACACAACAATAACAGATGATGGTCCAAACACAACAATAACAGATGACAGTCCAAACACAACAATAACAAATAAAGACACAGATGGTTTTGGAGATGATCTCTCGACTAGAAAGCAATATTATGTATGATTTTGAAAAAGGTTATAAATTATGCGATTTTAGCATGGAGGAAATTATGATCATAGTTATTCTATAGTGCAAGTTAAGAAACCATGATGTGATTCATCTAGGATTTACAGTAGGGAGCTACCTGATGTTGAAACTCAAATGGTGAGTTTTGCATATTAGTGGGATCCATTAAATTAAAAAATTCACCTCTGTATAAAAAAAGTCACGTCATATGATGTCTGTTAGATTTTCCATCCGTATAGGTAACGATTTGAACATCTTGTAAACATTGAGGTTCAACTTGAATGCCCTAAAATGTTAAGGTTTAACTTAGATTTTTATGTAAATACTAAGGTTTAAAAAATACACTTTTGGCTGCAAAATTTTTAAGAAGGAGGATAATAGTGAACTAATGAAGTTGGAGGAGCTAGGTGAAGCAATGATTGTTGGAGGTGTAGAAACAAACAACTAGAGAAGAAGGTGAGCTTAATAAGGGACCACAAAGTCCTCATTATTTTCATCATAATATGGACAAGGAGGACAGACCTGCTAATTAATTGAGGATAAAAGGACCATTGAAAAAAAGAAGCAACTATTACCCCACAACTTGGTGGAGACATTATCTATGCCATTAACAATATAATGGAAACAAATGAAAGGCAATTTCACAGTGACAAGAGAAAGAAGTCCGAAAGGAATAACAAAAGCAAGAGCTTTAAAGGTAAGACTTTATTAAAAATGAATTTTTCTCATATGGAATGTTTGTGGATTAAATTACCATAAGAAGCTTCAAACTGTAAGGAATTTTTTAAATGTTAATCATCCTTAATTCTTAGGTCTCCTAGAAACCCAATTGTAGCATTATTTCAAACAATGAACATCACTTTTCTGGGAGTATAATATTGGCTTATAGCAATATATTTGTCAAAGTGGAAGAACTAAAGGCATATAATCAAGAAATTTATGTAAATATCTAATTTTTACAGGAGTGTTGAAAGTTTTTTTTAGTTTTATATGGTTATAAATTCAATTCCTAAAGGAAAATGCTACGAGAATGATTGACGCATTTTTAGGAAAATTGATTTGATTCCTGGTTAGTTTATAAAGAATTTAATGCAACCTTTTTTAGCTTAAAAGTTTAGGGACATTCTAGCTTAAAAAACTTAATTACATATTCCAATAAGTGCATGGAAAGCCTAGGATTGGTGGACTTGCACTATGAGGGAAATAGGTTTATATGGAGAAACTAACAAGAATCAAGATGCTTCTTTAGGAAAAAAGTTGGAAAGAGCTATGCAACCTCGTATGGCTAACCAAATTTCTTGATAGCAAAAAGATGTTTATAAAGCCTTTCTTCTCCTATCACATGCTTATTAAGATTGTATATATGTTTTAAAAGGTTTATAAAAAAGTATCCTATTAAATTCAGTAGTTTTCTTACTTATGACGAAGGATTTTAAGATGTAATTTTCAATTCAAAGGAAATCAGTTTGCGAGGCTCCAAGCAGTTTATAGATGTGGAAATTGAAAGGTGTCAAACAATAATTAAAGAATTTGAATGCAGAAAAGGATTTCAATACTAATAAGCAACATCGAATGCAAGGGACGAGCTAATAAGGATCTAACAAAGGCTCTCTAGTAATACGAGTAATAATGAGCTTTTAATGAAAGAGGAACAAGTTTTGAAGGACTACTTAGGCAAAGTTGAAGACCATGCCATTTTACTAAAACAAATTTCTAGAAATAGTTAGTAATATCCTGCTTCCTAAAATTGTTATAATTGTAATATCCCACCTTCTAAAATTGTAAAGAGGTTAAACTGTTAGATTGAGTCACATGATTATTTAATTTATGAATTTACAAGGTGTATTTCATTCACAAGCACAATAATCATGTATACATTATGAATCATGATTTAGAAAACATTGCAAGATAGTATATGTAATCAATTGACATATTCTGGCGTATGGAATGAAAATGAATGTGATATGAATGTGCATTCCTAATGTTTTTCATTTTGATTTACCAATAACATGAATTGATGGATTATACTTAGTGAATTGGGAATTCATTGCTACAATTGAGTAATTTATGAGGTGATATGTGCATCTAGTCTAAGAAAAATGTTAAAGAGCAAGACAAATTGATACTTAGGAATTTAGGTTGATTAGGCCTATGAAATGATAACATATGACATTGGTAATAAATGAAAAATGGCTTAGTTAAATGGATGACAAATGGCTTGAGTATAATTGTGACAAGTGGCCCTTCAAATTTGTGACAAATGGCACCTTAGACTTATGAAATGTGGAGCAATAGAATGATGACATGTGTAGCTTTACAATTGATGAAATGTGTAGCCTTACAATTGGTGACATATGGGAGGCTTAAATTAGTTACATAGGGCCTAAAGTAAGTGACACATGGACCAATAGAAGGATAACATATGTACCAATAGAATGGTGACACATGGACTATGGATTAGTTTGACTTTCTTTGAAATTTCTAGAGAAAATTAATGAAATTCAATAGAAGTGAGAGTGAAGGTCTTCCATAATGTTAGAAGAGGGAGAAAAAAGAAAATGAGAAGAGAAGAAGAGAAAAAGGGGAAGAGAAGAGGAGAAGGAAAGAGGCTATCAAGGTAAGTTGAAATTCTGGGTTCAATTTCATCTTTCTATTTTGTTCTATCTTTCATATCCTTATAGCACGAATTTGAAGAAACCCAAAGAATGAAAGTTGTATATATGGGTCTTAAATTGAGCTCTGTGAAAGTGGCATGAGAAAATAGTGACTAGATCTTGAGTTGTGTTTGTTTTCCTAATAGTGCCTGTGATAGACCCCTGTACAGGACCCTTGTATTAATTCTTGATTTTGCAGGACCTTAGAGTCTGAATTAGTGAAAGAATAAGGCATTAAAAATGATTATTGATGTCCTATTAATGCTTATGTGAAACTTTTTGGTTAGAATATGTCTTGATAATGATTGATTGAAGATGAATTACATGTAAGGTTGATGATGAAGTGTGCTGGAATATGTTAGATGGAGTGTTTCCACTGAATAGGCATCTATAGTTTAGCCATCTATTAATCTGTAGATATCCAAATTGGATGATTTTTAATGCATATTAAACTAGATACATAGGGCTACAATTTTCATACAGGAGTAGAGTTTGAATTCTGTCTCTGTTTATACATTTGGCTCAAAGTTGAGTACAGGGTGCTGTCATTATTTGAGAATACTCTTTAGTATTTTGGGCATAACTTGCAGAATACAGAACCAATCTGAATCAATTTTACTTTATTAGAAACTTAAGAGATATAGGAACAATTTTTTAGAAGAAGGTGTTACCTAAATACCTCATTTTCTAGGTCAAAATGGTCATACAAAACTGACCTGAAAATTTTTCCTGAGAAAAACTGGAAAATTGTAGAAAAAATGGGAGATTAGTTTCTGTCACAATCGTGGCAAGGACCACCACAATCATGGGCAGTGATTTTTCTTGTTAATTTTTTGATTATACAATGTTTGAATGAATTAAGGATGAGGTATATAACTATGATGCTTTTGGACTTAATTGGGGCTTAAAATGAACATGATTTGATGTTGGAAAGGTTGGTTACATATATGATAAGTTTTGATTGATGTTGATGTTATACTTTAAGGAAAAGGATGTTGATGGCAATACATCTAAATGTGAAATGTTTATAGTGTTAAATGAGGACATAACTTAGTATATGAATTCTAGAAAATTCGAAGTAGAATTGATGTTCGTATAAGTGTTAAATTCGTGTGAATAAAGGAAAAATACACGAGATAGTCAGTTAAACCTGCATTGGACATGATACATATACATGTGCTTGGTTGAACAATTATTCGATTGATGAAATTAGTAATACGTGGATTATATGTGTATTGTATGATATATAAGGAAAAGTTGATCGACAACATCCAGACACTATCGAACCATCAAGGCAATAGTTCACCTGGAATATACTGTAAGTTAACCAAGATATGTCCACACAATTTTTTTTTTCTGTTTGAGTTATATGTATAATGAGTTGACTTAGATGTATCTCATTATGCTTGAATTGCTCTTGTTTAATTTTGACATAATGAATCGTTACTGGTTTGATTGCGATAATTCCGGACATTAATTTTCCGAGGAGATCATTATTCAGGATTGTATTGGAAGTGCTCATTTTATAGGAATTTAACTGAATAAGTGTTATTTGACATCATTGTTAAGTGTTGTACCAAGGTCCAATGATAAAGGAAAATGTAAATGTGTATGGAATAAGTGATACTCAACCAAATGTTGAATGTCAGAATCTGATCCGATGTTTGTGATAAATGATTGTATATACCGAATAAAAGTGGTTGATAGCACATGATGTGAAATGATGCATTTAATGAAATCGATGTTCAAGATCATATAAAGGAGTTATGATCAGAATGATCAACCTAAAATAAACCAGGTATTCACAAGGGATATGGGTTAGTACCTAAAATAAGCCCAGTATCCACAATGGATATGAGTCTGAACTTAAAATAAGTCTAATATCCACGAGGGATATGGGTCAATTAATAGGCACTCGGTCATAACAAAAATAAAATGAAAGTGTACTCTCATATGCATTGCATATATTCATCTTTACTTGTATCATATGAATAATTATGAAAAGTTATTAAATAGTGTTGACCCATTGTAGTGCAACGTAGTATGCATGTTGATGAAATGAATGATTAGGTTATTCTGAAATGATTATAAGAAATGTTTGTATCACTAATGTATTTATTGAAATGTCTACATATTGTGAGTTGGTAAACGTAATTGGAAGATGTGTTAAATGAGATATAATTCTGATCAACATGATATACATGTGAATTTGGTTATTGCTTGTGTTATTTATATCCTAATATAGGTGAGCACATCAATGATGGTTCACTCACTGAACTCGCAATCTTAACAAAATTGCAACATTGTTTTTCAGGTTCAAAAGAAATCTAGCTATTCTAGTTGAATTAACTTCTGCATTCAGACATGGGTCAGTGTTGGGATCAGTTGTATCAAAAAATGTCTTAGGTGTTGTATCTCTCAACTATTGTATTTTGTACATGTAAATTTTGGAAAAGTAATGACATTTAAGACTGTATATGTTTGTACATAAAAATGGAACAATATGATTATTGGAATGTTTTATTTGATGTTCGATGGATTAAAAAGGTAAAACGAATTGATTTAACCATCTTAACATGCCATTTTCATAGAGTATGTCCTCGAATATCCTTCGATATGTCAGGTATATGCTTTATGGAAGTGGTATGTTACATAGCTAGCTAAAGGATAGAGATAAATGCACTAAATTCTTCTTTAACTCAACTATAGCTAAGAAGAATTCCAATTACAATTGCTCAATTACTTCATAAAATGGTATATTGATCGCTAATTAACCAAAAAGAGTTGCTAAATAAAGTAGTGTTCTTCTTCAAAAATTTTGACTAGATCATACTCCCTTAGAACCTAATCAGTCGAACAACTTAAATCCTTCATTAATTTCTAGATTGGCCAAGAGAAAGCAAAACTTCTTATCAAGCTAGTTAAAGAGGAAGCTTATAATCAAGTGGGCTTCATGGTGAAACAAGTTGTTAAGGAGTTCTTCTCTACTGGTATTCTTGTTAAAGTGATCAATAAAATTGTTATTTATCATACTCCTAAGATTTCCAATCCTTTATCCTTTGGTGATTTCATGCCTATTTCTTAGTAATTTTCTCTACGACATCGTAGATAAAATTTGGGTTCATTGGTCAAAAGCTCATAAAAGGTGTTCTAGGAAAAAATTTCCATAAAATTGTGCAATGAAAGTGAACTTTAATAAAGTTTTTGATTACATTAGTTGGGAATTTATATCCAACTTTCTTAATGTTTTTTGATTTCTTGGAACTTTCAAAAATTGGATAAACTCCTATATCAACTATACGTCCTTTAGTGTTTCGATCAATGGAGTTCTCTCAAAGTTGTTTAGAGGTGTTAGGGGGATTCAACAAGGTGACCCCCTCTCTCTAATCCTATTCATTCTTTATATAAAGCATTTGTCTCTACTTTTAAAGCACAAAATTATGGGGAATGTCAAATAAATGTATCATAACAAATGCAAAAAGCTTAAGATAACGATTTTATGTTTTGTAGATAACTTATTGCTATTTTCCAAAGATGAGGCAAATTCTATTAAAATCTTAATGGCAACCTTAAGAAAATTCAGAGTGCTATTAGGGATGGACATAAATTATAATAAAATCCATATTATCCTTCACTTTAGTGCAAGCTAACACGTGGAGAGTCTTAAAATCCTAAAATCTATTGCAAATTCCATGCATACTTGTTGGAGTGCTCATATATTCTTATCTAAAGGCTTAATTAAGACAATTAAGGATAAAGAGAAACATTTTATAAGGAAAATGAATGAAATTAAGTTCAACGCTAAAGTTAAATGGTCAAATGTGTGCAAAACCTTTTGATGATGATGGCCTAGGGATTATTCATATAAGTGCTTTTTATTAAAAAAAGAAAGTATTGAATAAATGAATAAGGATATTACAGATCGTTTGATGCTTAGGGGGATACCCTTATCATACAACAGATACTAGTTGGAGGGCCTCAATAAATATATCAAAATAAAGATTACTACCTAGACATGTACGTCTAGATGGTCTTAAATGGATAAGGAGCTAGGCTACAATACAATAAATTCCCTAATATCTTGTATAGCCTCCTCAGTCAGTTGTGTTATGGTTTTACTAAGATTTTGGAACTACCTGGCATTCCTCTCTTTCCAGATGGTCTAAACAGTCATACCTATAGCAATAATGAATGTCCCTTTATCTTTGGTCAGGAGAGTTGTAGAATTAGATAAAAAATTGGTGATGTTTGTGAGTGAATGAGCTGAAAAGTCCTGCTTATAATAAGTCTATACTTGTTCCAATACTACCACAACAGTAGAGCACAAAAAGAGAGGAATATCCATGTAGTGAAGGTGATCAGTTGTATTAAGTTTGTTCTTCATGGTCAGTCAAAGGAGAAAAGCTCACTCAATTGGTAGGTAGGCTGATCCTTCCAAAGAAATACATTTGCGTGGTACAAAGGAGGATACTAGGGCTGCAGGTGTCCCAAAAGTCCCCTCAGATAGAAAAGCTCATTTTAGTAGAGGTGGGACAGATAGCAGGTGAGGATTAGAGCTTTATGGCTATACCATGGTTCCACGACCAAACCAATTATCAAACTAGAAAGAAATTTGATTCCCATTTCTAATTCTACTTACCACATTCAGTTAAACCAAGTTTTTAAGGAGGATTAGTTGATTCAGGAAGAAGGAGTGTGAGGGAGGGGTACTCATTTCCCATATGCTTCGGCCTTTAAGAAAATAAGAGTGGAGCCAACGAATACATACCAAATGTTTGTCTTCTAGGATCCATCATAATCTCCTAAGAATAAATGTTTAGTTGGTGAGCTTTAAGGAGGTAAGGCCTAATCCACCTTTAGATTTGGGAACACAAATATCTAACCATCTAACC
>JAOSBO010228646.1:0-14227 GCA_027563915.1 Erythroxylum rotundifolium | reverse complement strand
ATTTTGATTCTTTGAATCTTTGTTTGATCTTTCATTCAAGATTTGTTCTATTCATTCAAGATTCATCTATATTGTCTTTCTCTCATTCAAGAACCTATCAAGAAACGTTTTCTTTGAACCTTTTGTTAAAATTTTGGAATTTTGGCAAATTGGGATAAAATAATAATAATTTGGTCTTGAGTTTGGTTTATTTCTTGTTTTGGTACCTATCTTTTGCTTATCTACATTGATTTCAACAATTGTTGCACTCATAATTGTTCAATTGACACAAGAATCATTGCCTACACTACAATTCATCCATGTCTTGGCACTTTGATGTATTTTTCCATTCGTACAATATTTTGCTTTTAGATTTGTTTCATCTATTCTTTTTCTTTGTTAAGGTCGTTATCTTTGTGCTTCTACTTGAACTTGTTGCTTGATGATTTCCTTGATCTTGTTGAAGTGATCCTGAAGAGTAACAATAAAGGAGGCACTTAAGTGGGGAAAGGCAACAGTGTGAGAAAATATAATGAAAAAAACCATATTATTGGTAAAACTAGAGTGGGAAATTATGTTCTATAGGGAAACACGTTCTAGAGAGAAACTCATGACGGAGTGTTGTGGGGCTTCTAACATTTTCTTTCAGGAACTAATCTGTCTCACAATAGCAATAAAGATTGAAACAGTGATGGAAGTGGAGAAGACCAACGAAATACATTCTTTTCCCTTAAAACAATGCAAAATCAGTTTAAGAGAATAGAGACTATGTTCCTTGAAGTCAAAGACAAGTTGGAGCACAAGATAGAAACTTTGAAAGACAAGATAGGCTTCTTAGAACTATTCAAGCCGAATCTTCAGGGAATAATGGGCCAAGAGAAGATAGAACCCTCCAGTTCATAATCACTATCATCACTATGAGGAGGAGCAAGATGAAGATGGATTTGATGAGGAAGAGTGGTATGGAGGCCAAAACAATGCAAGTGGTGGTAGAGGAGATAGAGGCCGAAATAGAGGGGGTTATAGAGGAAGAGCTGAAAGAGACAGAGAGGAGGAAGAGACTAAAAAGGTAGATAGAAACATTGGCAGCATCGAAATGAAGATGCCACCATTTCAAGGAAGGAATGATGCAGATGCCTTCTTGGAGTGGGAAAGGAAAGTAGAGATGATATTTGCATACCACAACTATTTTGAGAAGAAGAAGGTAAAGCTGGAGGCAGTTGAGTTTTCTGATTATGCTGCTGTTTGGTGGCATCAATTGATAGTTAGTAGAAAACGAACTGGAGAAAGGCTGGTTGAAACCTGGGATGAGATAAAACTCATAAAAAAAAAGAGATTTGTGCCAAGTTACTATGATAGGGAGTTACATCCAAAACTCCAAACATTGAGGCAAGGCACAAAGAGCATGGGAGATTACCATAAGGAGATGGAGATAGCTATGATAAGAGCTAACATAGAGGAGGATAGAGATGCTACAATGGCTCAGTTCCTTTTCATCAATACTTGGAGTTAGAGAACATGGTAAGCATGGCTATGAAGATTGAGAAGCAATTGAAGGGAAAAAGCTTCAGCAAGGGCAACACCTCCGAACCTTCAAATTCTTGGGGTCCTAAATGGCCCAAGAAGGAAGGAAAAGAGCAAGGATAAGTCCTATGACAAAAAGGACAAGTCTAAGGAAAAGTGGATAGCCTCTAAAGGTGCGCCTACATCTAATGATCAAAATCCTAGCACTAAGCAAAGAGACATCAAATGCTTCAAGTGTTTGGGTTCGGGTCATAAGGCAAACCAATGTCCCAATAGGAATATCATGTATTTGTGAGATGGGGTAATTGAATCAAAAGATAGAGATGGAGATGATATGCTTGAGTTGGAGGATGCACTGATAAAGAAGTTGAGCAACCAATCTAGGCCGAAGCATTAGAAGTGACGCAAGCTCTTAATGCACAAGAAAAGATAGAGCTTGATGAACAAAGGGAGAACATACTCCACTCCAGATGTTTAATTAAGGGTAAGATGTGTAGTTTAATAATTGATGGAGGTAGTTGCACCAATGTTGCAAGCACAGTTTTGTTTGAGAAATTGGGATTGCCTCTCATTAGGCACTCTAGTGCTTATAAGTTGCAATGGCTTAACGAGTGTGGAGTGGTTAGGGTGAACAAGCAAGTGCTAGTGGCATTCTCAATTGGGAGATGTTCTGATGAAGTGTTGTGTGATGTAGTTCCTATGCATGCTGGTCATTTGCTATTCAGGACACCATGGCAATATGATAAGTGTGTATTGCATGATGGATTCAAAAATAGTTATTCATTCATGATAGGGGAGAAACACTTCACATTGGTGCCTTTTTCACCAAGAGAAGTTCAAGAGGATCAGTTGAGGCTTGCAAAAGCCATGGAAGAATAGAAACTTGTGGAGGCCGAGAGTTTATAAAGAAAAAAAGAAAAAGGGGTCATTCAAGAAAATAAAAACAAAGGCCCAACTAAGACTAAGTGCACTAGTGAACAAAAGAAAGAGAGTAGCGCAATTGAAAAGGAGAGGAGTGAAAAGAAGAGCTGAATAAAAAAGAGTACTTTCTTTGCAAAAGAAAAAGAGTTGAGGAAGGTCGTGTACCTATAGAAACCATTGGTTTTGCTTAGATATAAGGAATTGTTTATAAAGAGATTGACCTTGACCCTTCTTTGCTTAGTGTTTTGAAACTTGTTTTGCAGGAATACTTTGATGTCTTTCCAGATGAGTTGCCCAAGGGATTACCACCATTGAGGGGCATTGAACATCAGATTGATTTCGCGCCAGGAGTTCAAATTCTAAACTGCCCGGCCTATAGGAGTAATCCTGAGGAGAAAAAGGAGCTTCAAAGGCAAGGGGAGGAGTTGCTTGAAAGGGGGCACGTGAGAGAAAGTCTAAGCCCATGTGCAGTTCCAGTGTTATTGGTGCCAAAGAAAGATGGAACTTGGCATATGTGTGTAGATTGTAGAGAAGTAAACAAGATAACGGTAAAGTATCATCTGCCATTCCTAGGTTAGATGATATGCTTAATGAGTTACATTTTATAGAGATCTTCCTATACGTGATGCAATACAAACAAGGTAAGGAGAATGCAGTTGCTGAGGCACTTTCAAGAAGGTATACTCTAATCACGACTTCAAGTTCTAAATTGCTGGGGTTTGAGTACATTAGAGATTTGTACACTTCGGATTCTGATTTTGGCAATGTGTTTGGTGCTTGTGAGCATGATGCATTCCAAAGAGTTTATAGACATGATGGCTATCTGTTTAGGGAGAACAAGTTATATGTGCCTAAATGTTCTATGCTTGAAGTCCTTGTGAGTGAATCACATTATGGGGGTTTGATGGGTCATTTACAATAGGAGCATACATTCTACTACTGGTTATTCACCTTTTGAGATTGTTTATGGTTTTAATCCATTAACACCTTTAGATTTGTGTTCTTTACCTTTAAGTAAGACATAGTGCAGAAGGAAAAAAAGAAGGCAGATTTGATGCATAACATTCATGAGAAGGCAAGACAGCGCATAGAGAAGTGGAATGAAGCATAGCATAAAGAGTTAATCAAGGGAAAAAGTTGATGCAATTTGAGCCTGGTGATTGGGTTTGGGTACATTTCAGGAAAGAGAGATTTCCTAAGCAAAGGAAATCTAAGTTAAATCCTAGAGGCGATGGGCCTTTCCAAGTCCTTGAAAAGATTAATGGTAATGTCGACAAGATTGATTTCCTAGGTGAGTATCAAGTATCTGCTACATTTAGTGTTGCTGATATCTCTCTCTATTTGATAATGTAGGGGCTGATTTGAGGATAAATCCTTTTGAGGAGGGAGGAAATGATACAAGAACCCATGGCAGCAATGGAGATCAAGGTGCCACATGCCAAGACAAGCTTACTTTGCCAAGCGAACCTATTATAACGTAACGTGCAGCAAGGCTTAAACAAGCACTTCAAGGGTTTGTTCAAAGTCACATTACATCTCACCTCGATGACAAGGCCAAACCATCCATAGAGAATTCAAGTGGAGTAGTCAAGATTGTGATTCTTCTAGAGAGGGTGTGTGGAGGGGGCTAATACTTAGCCAAATTTCAAGACAAGTTCAATTATTCTTATGGGCTTAATTTAATACGTTGGGCTTTTTTAAGTTAGTTTATCCCAATCGTAGGTGGATTAGGAGCAAATTGCGTTATTGGGCTATAACTCCTAAACTAGTTGGGATTAGGCTTGTTTTCAGCATTAAATGGGTTTGTAAGCTATTCCTTTGAGGGTTAGGACGTGAGCAAGGGTATAACACCTTATTTTATCCTTGTAAACTTCAGATTAGTTGATTAATAAAATTAAGAGATATTCTCTTCAAGAAAGGCGCGTTCTTCTTGTTGTTACTTCAAGGATTGCGTCACTTATCAAGGTAACTGCTTGAGGCGTGTTCAATTCTTCTGTTTGGGTCTCAATTTCATATAATTGGTGTTTGAACTAGCATGTTCTTAGAATAGAAAGATTGGAGATTTGATTCAATAGGATTAGGGGGTTTCAAGAACCTTGTTTTCTTGGCATTTCAGTATCATTATATATGTGTACATTACATCCTAATTATATTATATTATACATGGATTGTATAAACTTATATACAATATAGATACATCAATTGAATGTGTTGCCACACTCTCACACTATACATTATTGTAATTGATACCCTATAAATTATGTACTACCCTATATAAATAACACAAATTATTATATGTATATGATGTGGCAACACAAATTACCATATGTGGTATAACTTTGAATTTAAGTATATAGTGGTAGGCATTTTATGTGTACTTGCACTAAAATGTTAATGTTAGTAGATTACAACCACAGTTATCATTGACATGGTTTGACTAGGAAATTTATATATGGTTGGACAGTGTATGAAAATATATGAGACATGCAATATTAATTTCCAATATCAAACCATTGATACCTTACTATGATATACACCATTTAGGTTGAATCACAGTACACTATAACATTTCACCAGCCATTGATTTCACTTTTAGCATATGAGATTGCATGCACACAATACAAGGAAATTTACATTATATAATGATGAATATGTATAAAATGTTTACTTCTTAGGTAATGATACTGCAATAATAAAATATGGAAATAGTAATGGTTTATAAAATATGATATAAACATATTATACTTGTTTGTATACTATCCCGATATATGTACCACATAAGGATCATGTGTACAAATCAAACATATTATACTTGTTTGTTTACTATCCCTATATATGTACCACATAAGGATCATGTGTACAAATCAGCCATTGGCACTACAACATAGTTATCAATCAATGATATTCCTAGCCTATATACATAAGAAATGGTAAAACTTGTATTTATACCAATATTTATGCTTCTAGTGACATAATTAATGGACATAAACTTTGTTGAATTATGTATGGCATACATAAGGTTGTAACAACTATATGTTGGATAATGTAATGGCATATTTATAACTACAACGTATAGGTATCACATATATAATGTATAAGCCATATTATGTAATTGCAATACTAGATACACTAGATGTTTTATATACCCAATGCAATATACATATAATTTTATTGTATGGAACTAAAATGTAACATTCCTAGACATGTGGTGTAATATAAACAAGGTGTAACATTAGTGTATAATAGTATACAGGGTATAATTTATGTTAATCCTATAACATATATTATACAGGGATGTAGGTAAATGGTAGTGTATGCAAATATAACATAATATGGTATACACCATGTAATATAATAAATGCCATATGTATTAATGTGGTTGCATAATGGGCAATACAATATATGTTGGAGTGTATTGTCACCTTACAAATCTATATTGTAAGTGCCTAATAAACATGTATGTTATACCTTGCATATGTGTATAGATCAATACCATTTACAATGTATTATCTTATGTGAGATATACCATCATTATATACTCAATACATAACATTAAGTGAACAACTGTGTGATCATATATACCTATATTGTATGTATATAGGTATACAATATTTGTCTATACAATGTGCATTCAACATAATTTTTATAGGCTTTAACACATCTGAATGTTCCTATAGGCTGAACCCTAAATGTACATGGTGTATTGTAATATAAGTGTAATAGATTTTGTATATAGCCCACATTACAGCATATATGTAACTCTATGATCATGATTGGCCTGTATAATGATAACTTCTCCATACTATTAACATTTTCACTACCAATCATAACTATGTATGCATTGTCATTATATTGTGTATATTGCACTATATGGTGGTATACATTAGTGTATAACCAGAGATATAGGACAATGCTATCAACATATATCAATGGTATCTATTACTACAATGTATATTATTGGTACATTATGACGTGGTTATAGTAACATGTTATATACATGAAATGCATTAAATTACCATAACCACGAGTGTAATGATAGATAACCCAAGTATTTGATTATGATACAACAAGTGCATTGTATACTTATGTAATATGCAATTATTCAACTATATGGTATATGACAATTTGCAATCCATTGTTACCAAATTTAACACGTATGTGATCGTAATTAAGATGTGCATATATAAAAAGCTGAGACCAGTGTTGCATGACATAACAAATATCAATATTTTTACAATACAATCATAGAAGTATACATGTACATCGTGTTATAGGTCATTGTATGTACATTAGTATTTATGTGTTATGCCTATCATAATAACTGTGTACATGTGTAATGTATGTAGACATAATCGTTTAATATATGCGTTATTTAATGTACACATTATGCCAATATACACATTATATAACAAGTAAATATACTAGACATCAGTTACGAAGACTATACAATTATGGTACAAACAGTATACTGTGATATAAATGCAACATTTATACATACAATGTGGATTACACATATCAATACAAATATCATAATATTATGGAAGACAATTATATGGTATACAGGGTATGACAACCTATTATAAATGATAGGATCCATTAATATATTTGCTGAACGTACAATCCATTATAAAAATGTAAACATATAGTATTTTTTAATGGTATGTATAATATACTATTGATGTATCACACCTATTGAAAATAGTCATGTTTACAATTATAACCTAACTACCTAAATCATTCACATGCCTACTAATTAATGGTAAGTACTATCAAATGTGCACATTGTATACGTATACTTTCCTCAACCATTGTATAGTTTGTACACTTACTACATGAAATTATATGTAGGGTGCCATTGTATCTAGGAATGAGAAATAAATGATTATATCATATTGGAATTGTAATCCATCTTCTATGACCTGTCACAAACATAGTGAAAGTGGCTTGTATACAGATTGTTACACATTATAAGCTCACATTGGTATCATATTATATCCTCCTCATCACGTATGTTATCTAAATACAATATATCCCATCATATTGTATACCATGGCTCCATTGACATAATATTATAAGGAGTATTGTATATAATGGATTTTTATGATTGGGATACCTAGAAAGTGTATCTATAGTGTAATCCTAATATTACAATGTGCTGGATTATAGAATGATAGGAATTTTATATATACTCATTACATGAATAATGTTATCTGTACATCATTCAATTTATAACAATGAGAGATACATAGCAGTGAATTATACAATACTTCATATATACATAACTGGATCCAATATAACCATGGGATTGTATAGTACTAGTCTATATTCACATCACGAATAGCCATAGAGTTGTACTAGCATTATGTCACTTGTACGATATTACAAAGTATTATACATCCATTGACAATACGTTCGTAAACCTTCATATAAGTACCACACTTATTATAACACCAATTTGGTCAATGCATAATCTATACAAGTGTAATATAATACGTGGTTCTCAATTGATCTACCTTAGGTGTACTCCTATAAATATAACATTCATTATATACATGTAAATCAACCTGTGTAGGTATACACTTTGCACTAAAATGTTAATGATAACATTGGCGCATATTACAAAATAAATTGGATACAATGGTTATGAATGATATGTATACTGATTATATCATAACATAATCTCAATTATGTGGCAATATTGTTTTATATTGTTAACAAAGGTTAGACGTTAAACTTGATATAGTGTATCTTACACATTATATTATAATATGATAGTTATCATGTGCTATAATGAAATTTGTTATTGGTACATATGACCCAATCAAATATTGTTATATGATGTGATATCCCATCTATATACTACATACATGTATCATAAAATAACTATATGTTGTACCTCAATAAGCCACCAATACACTAATTTCTAAACATTGTATTATAATGTGTCATACCACAGTAGGATAATCCTATATGGTGGAATTGAATATGATATCAATGGTATACATATATGATATATAATATATGTATCATTTATATGCACTATATCATATATACTGTATGAGTGAATATAAATTCACCTTACGAGTACAATTATCTCATCCTATGCACACACTTTAGGAATCCTAATTAATGGTTGCAACACACTTTAACAACATATTGTATTCCATATATAAAACAAAGTCACTTCATTTGTAACATTATACACATTATATACTATATTAAATTAAAATTGTATAATTAATGTAACCATGTTATATATGTATGACACATTTAATTCTGGACATACATTGTGGTTGGTAATCCACAATGGCATACCAATGTTAATTTTGGTAGGGTATAAGTATTAATCATATAACAAATAATTGGAATTGTAATGATCTTAAATAATTCATTATTGATGTACACTATATACCTATACAATATGTATAACACCATATCCAACACAAAATGCCCATTGTATTGTGTGTTAAATATACACTCATATATTATCATTACAAGGTTAGGTATTTCATAACAATTCATACACATAAGTTATTGAAATGTATACCGTTGGCATATCTCACATGGCTTAATATTGATATGACAATATTGACATTATATACTCAATAGATCATATGTACCTGAGTATATAACATATGGTACACCTTATATAATCATTTATTTCTCATTAACACAACGTGGTGGTTTCAATAAAAAAATTGATTGTATCACATATATAATGATGATCATTATCTATGCCATCATATATACAAGCCTTAAGCAATAAATATAACAAGCCATCATCGATGAGCTCACTATGAGATGTATAACTATTTAATTATAAATATGTCGATATATTCACCAATAAATGCAATATTTATTTACAAACATTATATGACATTAAGGTGCCGCTATACCACAAACAACCAATAGATTGTGACATATATAATAATATATCAAATGTTTATATATATTATATGTATTATATTTACTATATACAAATTATTTTTACATGTATTGTTATAATCCTATCTATGGCAACATAACTAGGATACCATACTCCATGATACACCTCATACCACATTATTAATACCATTGATATTAATGACTATATTATACAGCTATATCCAGTATACATAATTATGCCAAATTGTACACATAACCTGGTGTGGTACCATATTGTGTAAATATTACATACAATGAATGGCTTCCTAATTGTCATGTCACATAAGGAACACTATACAATTGCTAATGTATACTATATGCAATGTACATAATGTTTAACAATGGAAACATATTGTACAATGGGATAATTATAAATATGTAAAAGCCATCATTGATTTTAGTGGGTTGATAGTTATATCTGTACTCACATTAATCCATTTACGCAGATAAGTATAACTTTTATGTTATACCACATAAATGTCTTGTAATAATTATATATAACAATGTTATATATAATTATAGTGGCATATCCTTATAAAGTTATATACATTACACATTATTATTGATGGTCTCTTTTAAATATACCAATAGGCTGTTTGTACATATATAGTTTAATCACAACATTAGGTACCAATAGTTATGTCATTATTTATGATTCAGAGTGTATATAATTATACCATTTATGATTATTAATGGTATATAAGACTATATTATAACATATCATCATCTGGATACAATGTGCACCACTTCATATCTAAACATATTGTATTGTGATGGTATATCATTCATACAAATCCCACCACGATATTGATTGCATTTGGTTGTATTATATTTGTATACAAGCGTTAGATATATACATTGTAAAATGACATTGTACAATCATTTTATCATCTAAAGTATAATACTTCTGATATTTGTACCATATACTTATAGAAGTGGCTACTACAAATCCATATGTTATCAATATAATGCAACATTTCAAGGATGTGGTTTATACATACCATAGGTGATTACATATATAAATATTTGACCATAGTATAAGTAACTATGATATGGCATAAATATATCATATGGTGTTATTGATATGTTAGGACTATATGAGTGTATATGTATGGATGATGCTATATTATAACACATTCTCATTGTGGAATGTACTAATACGTATTGTTTATATCATATAGTACTCATGGTTTATAACATAGCAATTATTTTACTCTAGATATAGTACTAGAGTAATGTGGAAATTGCCATACATTACAGTTGATAATTATAACAACGGTTTACATGTATACTGGCTGCACATTTTATTATAACACAATATTTATTATACCATATAAGAAATAAGTGACATACCTACATATACGAGAAAACCAATACATCTACACAAACCATTTATATGAAATTGCATGCACATAATACAAGGAAATTTAACGATATGTGTTTTGGTTACATAATTAAGTGCTCCAAGGTATTAGTCATATTGTAATTGATATGCAATGACATGTATATAGCCAATACTGCATTAGCATTACTATGATATAAATGCCTTGTTATAGGTAACCAACGACAATACACAGTATAAATTGTACTAGATTATAGAAACTACACAATATGATCTTATATAATTCATTATGCCCATCATATATATGTTAATGGAATAATGTAAATGGAATGTTAATACAATGATATAATGATCAATTGTATTAATGTTATGTTTTACAAACTACATGATAGTACCCAAATCTCAATTGATTATAGTTGCTTATGTATCTATGTTAATTATCATATGGTGTTGCTTGTATATATATAGTATATACATACCAAAGGTAATGACAATACAATGTAATTGTAACCATACATGAAGCCACTATATACAGTATACCATGAGACTATTTATAATTCACATCATTGAGCTCATCAACGATTACAATTACAATATAATATATAAACACAATTTTACACAGTGTTTATGGTAATAATATGACTCAATCAAATATGTCATAATTTTTTGTACTTGTACATTCATATATGATAGGGTATAAAGTGTATTACATATATAACCACTATATATATGTTATTATATAACTATAATAATACATTAATATATTCACCAATACTCTACTGGTAACTATACATATTGACAATATGTCTATATCACACTATATGTAATAAATATAGGATAACTCCGAATAACCAATTACCTAGGTATATGGACACTAGTATAATACAAATATTTATAATATTACAATGTGGCATATAGTGTGTAATGTTCACTTATATACATAAAGTATGACATACACAATATATAAACTTCCCATTAATGAATTACATGTATATCTATATGGTACTAGGATAAATATAAATACCCATGTATACATAATAATATATCATGTCATATATGAAATTCTAACTATAACATGTATACATATCATATATCTGTACATTCTTATACACCACAAATAATGTCATTAGTGTTATAGTTTTCATTACCATATAATCAGAAGTTATAATAACTCAAACCTAATAGTATACATAATCATATTGCACATAATGTTTAATAATTACTATGTAATATAAGAAATATAATAGGTACCATATATATGTATTAACATTATATAGTAAAATATAAGGTGTAATGTGGTTATTGAGTAATGTATCTAACTTAAGGTGGACATATTGAGTGTAGAAATACATATGAGATTTGGTACATGATTATTACAATTATTCACATCCATTACAATAATGTGATCACCGTTTTGTAATTGGCATACAACAGCAATGTTATATATAATGGGTACAAGTATATGCAAACAGAATTTCATTGTATGTTAATTAACTATGAGAATCGTATATTTTTCACAATGGTACCTAATATCATATGTATTACCACAGTTGTGTGCACACAATGTATAATAAAATTATCTAATATCTTTGACATATATATGCATAATACATATATATCTATATATATATATATATATATATAAACACAATTTTATACAGTGTTTATGGTAATGATATGACTCAATCAATTACATTATAATTGTACACATTATTATATCCCCATAAATGTTATATAGATACTATATAAATATATGATATGCATTATGTATAATTATTTATAATACAATTTCCATAGTTCTAATGTTTATAGGTATATCATGTGATTATACAATGTCATACACTGCTCTGAATGTAATTGATATAATTTCTTTGGTTTAGGTGTTATAAGTCATTAGTGCTTATTTTAAACTATAACCATGCCACTATTGGCACTAAATAGTGTGTTTTGTACGTCACAATAATGTAATATACATTGCATCCACGTATATACATTACTTAAATATGTGTCAAATTGTTAAGTGTATAACTATATATAATGATAGCGATACATGTACAGCTATTATAATCTACCTCTATTATATTTGTATCTGTATTGTATAAACGTATTCATATCAATAAGTGTACATTTATAGCACTAATTAGATACATCACCTACATGAAATCACTTACATGGTGTATACACTATTGTATAACGTTTAGTGTGGTATAAGTGTACACAATATAAGCATAAACAATTAGACCTATGGTACAATGAATAATAACTTTCACTTCCTAGTGTGGTTACAATTATACCATCTACATATGACTTATGGTAGGGAAATGTATATATAGCATCACAATGTGCATTATGGATACAATGTTCTGCAAACCATGTATAATTTAATTGCATATAAACCTATAAATCATTCATAGCATCTATTGTACTGTATATACATTACGTTATGTATGTCTCATAAATATACAATGTGCACTATGTATTGGGATATTTTAACACAATACATATACAGTGTAATTGATATGACACCTTAATTAGTCTCAACTTTGTACATTAGTATAAGTAACTATTTATATTGTTATTGGCTATAATATTGTAACATTTGTATACTCAAATACCACCAATCATTTATATGTATACTTCTATGCTATATATGTAACTGTATCTTGGAACATAACAACTTATATACAAGTGTATATATTGTGTACAACAGTATACAATACAATCATAGAAGTATACATATACATGATAGTTGGTATATTAACTCGATTGCATTGTGGAATATTACACCTAATCTCACTTACGTATAGGTTCAATGCATAGGACAATATACACAAGGTCCTTACACAGTGTACATGTCATACAATTAATTAAATATGTTATAATCTGATGCATATGGTGATATAATAATGTATACATTGCTCATTTACATGTATATAATGAATTTTATATTTATATATGGAAAGAGCAATTATCAATGGAGTATTATATAAATATTATGATGGTACAGTGCCAATCATAACATATTATGTCCACTTTGATGATATTCTAGTATATTCCAAGAGTTTACATGATCATATGAAACACTTACATGATGTGTTTGGACCTTTAAGAGAAAATAAGCTTTATGGCAATTTAGAAAAATGTTCCTTTTGTATGGATACTGTTGCATTTCTTGGTTTTATTGTAGGTGCTAACAGACTTCAAGTTGATGAAGAGAAAGTGAGGGCAATTAGAGAATGGCCAACTCCCAAGAATGCAAATGAAGTTCGAAGCTTCCATGGCTTGGCAAGCTTCTATAGGAGATTTGTGAAGGATTTCTCTACTATTGCTGCCCCTTTGAATGAATTGGTAAAAAAGAATGTGATTTTTAAATGGGGTGATTCACAAGAGGTTGCTTTTAACACCGTGAAAGAAAAACTGACCAATGCTCCTCTTCTTATTCTTCCTGATTTTTCTAAACTTTTTGAGGTTGAATGTGATGCTTCTAGAATAGGCATTGGTGCTGTTTTAATGCATGATTCTAAACCCATTGCTTAT